>PVIH01005630.1:0-121437 GCA_004025045.1 Sigmodon hispidus
AAAAAAAAAAAAAAAAAAAAAGAAGCTTGGTAAGGAAGAAGCTGGCCAGTTGGAGAAAATGGACCTGTCTGTAGTCAGTCATTCATTGCTCTTTAAGCAACCACTAATGAAACTCATTTTACTCAGTCAGGTAAACTTGAATTTCTTCTTTATGTTTTCTCCAAGTCACCTCAGTTTGAATGAAAATATTAGTTTTACATCCCCTCGAAAAGGTAACCTAAAAGGAGAGCTTTAGGAAATGCTAAATTCCCATAGGCCCCAATAGGTGAGACTGGTTGATATATGTAATGGTTGGTATATGTAATGATGTAATTACCTTAAGTCAGAAATGACAGTTCTTTTCTTGTTTATATGTAGAGTAGTAGTGTTTCTTTCTGGCCCAAAGGCATTAGAACAAGCTTTTGGGGATGTACATTACTGTTTTTAAACTAAATCTCAGTCTTGTGATTTTTACCAATAAAGACTCAGGAGTCAGATGTTAGGGTGAAAACCTGCTATCTCAGAGAGGCAGAGGAGCAACCAGCTGATCTTCCTCCTTAGCTGGAGGAAAGAGCCCCTGTCCTGCCATCCCAAAACAAAGAGACCAAAAGACTCAAAGTCCTTCCTCACTACTTCCTGTACATTTCTCTGTTGGTTTTCCAGGCTCCCTCTAACTTCCTATTGCTACTTTATGTCAACTAGTTGCTGGCTATGCCTTTTGACCCAAGATTGATCTTATTTAATTAATGAAAATTCAAGATTCATAGTGTGACCAAATTTCTTACCAAAGTACATGTCCAGTATTTTTTTTTCTTATTTTGGAAAAGGATGTCCAAGATGTGAGAGCAATATAAGTATGACATATACTAGCTCCCTGACCATGTCAGGTAGGATGGAGTCTCATGTTTCCTCATCATTCCATGGGCATCTCTTATGACACTCTGTGCTTAAAGAGAATAACTTTTTCAGATAGACGAGAACCAACTATTCTCCAAAGAGTGCATGAATAGCTGTGCTCACTGCTAGAAACCTCAAATAAACTTTCAAAAAGTTATTCATTATTTTGTATCTTTAATTGTAATATAAAAACATGATTTCTAATTGGGCATTGTTGGTGCATGCCATTAATCCCAGATCTCAGGAGACAGAGGCAGGTAGATCTCCATGAGTTCATGGTCAGCCTGGTCTACAAAGTGAGTTCCAGGACAGTCACAGCAGTTACACAGATAGATAGATGGTGGATGGATAGATAGATAGATAGATAGATAGATAGATAGATAGATAGATAGACAGATAGGTAGATAGATATAATAAAGTATTCATATAAAAACATGATTTTTAAATAGCATCAGTCATCATAAGGGAACTGTCACGCGCCACCTCGTCCTGCAAGGAACACGCAACACCGGATCCTTCTCTCTGCACTTTATTCGGGCCTTTCAGATATCTTCTTATCTTTCACTCACTAGCTCATTCTCTCACTCACTCACTCACTCACTCACTCAGACAAACAACCATTCTCTCACGGACCACGGACGACCCCGGGAGGAAGCCTGCTCTTAGTGAAATACCCTCAGGGTTTCCAATCCAAGATAGCCACATGGGCATCACCAATAGGCTCAGATACGCAGAAGCAAGC
Source organism: Sigmodon hispidus (assembly GCA_004025045.1). Lineage (NCBI taxonomy): Eukaryota > Metazoa > Chordata > Mammalia > Rodentia > Cricetidae > Sigmodon > Sigmodon hispidus. The sequence goes on from PVIH01005630.1 coordinate 1,619, forward strand.
CAGATCCTTGGCCTTAGCCAAATATGGAGTTGTTTACCAGGGAGAGCGCTCAAGGCCAACGCCATGTTAAGGTGTGGCTGTACGCAGCTCCCTACAGGGAACAAAAAAAAGCAAACTTGTGGACAGACATCAATATGTTCAAGTGTTCAAATCCTTGTGATTGGGCAGGTGATGGTAGAGAAAAATAATGATGATAAATGATAAAATTTGTGTAGGTTCTTTGAATTATGTTAAAGACTATAGATATATATTCTTATGATGGAAATCATCTGGATTTGAACAAAGTTGTGGTAATTTTATGTAAGAAAGTTTGTGTTGGCTATAGTATGGGTAATACAATAATAAAGACAAAGGTGAAAGAAATTTTTTCTGGAAATCTATAATAATATCTAGAAGGAACATGTCATGAAGCAGGATGAAAATAGCGGTGGTGATGGAGGTGGTGGTACTAAAAAGAGGAAGATTTCTGAAAACATTTCTAAAGTATACACTCCAACATTTCCTAATAGATAGAGCTAGAGTGTAATAGGAAAAGAACTAAATAATAACTACTGGATTTTTGACATAAGCAATTTGTTAAATATGGCTTTGTCATTTACAAGATGAAAAAGACAGAATGTCAGTTGCCAGTTCAGAGGACCAGCAAGTAGAAATTGACTTCAGGAGATTGGCCCACTGGAATGCAAAGACCTGATAGATGAATATCAAGTAGGCAAGGCCCCAAAGGCTTGGGCTCCAAAATATCTCTTCTACTACTGTAATTTTACATGTTTGCCACTGCCATTTTTCTCTGGTATCTGACATGGTATGAATAAGTGCAGGAGGATCCTCCCTGCCTGTAATGTAGTATATTTATCTCATGGAAATATTCAGTTCTACTGGGCATTTTTACCTGTGGATTATTCTGAAGATGATTTCCTCTTAAATCAAATGTACTGTTTAGAGTGTTGCCCCTGCTGTAAGGATTCCTGGCATGCCACGTGGTAAAGCCAACGTGGCACTGGCAGAACATGGCGTGACTTAGTAAATCCATGCCACCCATTCTCTTAAAAGGAGCTGCCAAGTGAAAATCTGTCTCTTTCTCTTCTGCTTCTCTGCCCCCGTACTCACCTGGCAACTCTCCTAAATAAACTCTAGTGTGGCACTGGTAGTGTGTGTGTCTGATCTCAAGCATGAAACCAACACCTGCCCGTGATAAAGCAGGAACTGCAGAGGATAGAAAATAAGAACAAGAAAGTGTCACACAGATAGGACTTATGAGGTTCTATGGAATATAGACAATGAGTCAAGTTAATGATTAAGAAAAACAATTGAGAGGGCTGGAGAGATGGCTCAGTGGTTAAGAGCACTGAGTGTTCTTCCAGAGGATCCACCCACATGGCAGCTCACAACTGTCTGTAACTCTAGCTTCAGGGCAAAACACCACTGTACATAAAAATAAATAAATAAAAAGGAACACCTGACTCAGTCTTGAGTGAAGGGGGACAAAACTGGATCTTCCAGGAGTGGAGACTGAACTAAGCAATATTGGGTCAGTGGGACCAGGGGACTGTCTGCTGCCTCCCCAGGGAGGGGATGGGGAGTTGTGGAGAAGAAAAAATGATCTGATGTGGCAGGAGGGTTAGGGTTAGGACCTTGAATAATGATATACAGGGATAGAAAGCGTGACTTCTTTGTTCATAATAATAAATATCTTACCTAAAAATAATTATAAATAAATAAATCTTTAAAAAAGGAAAACAATTGAGTACTAGGAGTTAGCTGAACTTCTTTCTGGTATTGGGAAATGTGTTCATGGATTTCGGTGTGCACCATAACTAAAACAAAGCTTTAAATAATTGACTTCATATAACTAGAAAACAGAATTGGATGGTTAGTCAACATAATTGGACTGCACTTTAAAACTAGCTATCTGACAATTATAAAAACTATTGCCTATGTAAACAGTTATGGCTGAAAGGCTCCTCCCTGATCTATAACAAGTCTTGTTTTTTACCTGTAATACATAAAATGTTTAATCATATAAGGGATATAAAAAACATGCTTTTTTACTTGTAATCATTATAATAATTTACGTAAAAAAACAAAATGTAACCACATTGTAATTTTTATATTGCTTGAAAGATTCTGTTGGGATATGGAAGCTGTAAGGGAAAAAATAAAGACACAAGAGAAGGAAAACACAAGAAATGATGTAGAAGGAAGACATTAGGAAAGTGGGGACAGGGAAACATTGGGAAGAAGAACAGCACAGAGCGAGAGAAAGAGAGAGGAACAAGGACAGAAAGAATAATAAAATAAAGAAGCTTTTATCTCTCAGAAAAATCTGTATGTTTTTCTCACCAAGTCTGCATCTTCTTCCCAGTTTCTCTGGCTTGCAGAAGGCTGGTCCCTCTGTAATGAATAAGCAGAAATTATTTTATGGAAAACAAAAATTTATATTAGATTTGAGATAGGTATTTAGATATTCAAATGGAGAAGAAGTCAAAAAATTAAAATATACATATCTAAAATTCTAGAAATAACACTGGAAATACAAATTATCAAACCATCAGTGCATAGTATGCGTTTAAAGCCATCATAACAGAAGAGATAACTAAAGGAATGAGACCATTAAAGATAGACAATCCAAGGCATGACCCCTTGGGAAGTCCAAATCATAGAAATCACAGTGGTGAGGATTCAGGAAAGAGGACAGAAGGAGAAGCCACTGAGGTACAAAAATAGACTGTTATCATGTGAGTTAAATGAAGTTTCTGAAATATGTAAGTGAAAATCAGTGAACACTGCTGCAAGGTCATGTGTGAGTGTTTAGAGGTTGATCTCAGGTAGAGTGACTTGTTCATCTGTTTTATTAGTCCAAGTTCTCACAGATAAGATGACCAGGTAGGAGACAGTGACTATTGGTTATCTTTAATATGAGATTTTTTTCTGTTAAAGAAACTAAAGAAATAGGATGATAACTATAACGAGACATAGAATAGAAGAATTTTAAGTTTGATAGACAAAACAGCAAGTCTTACGATGATGGTTACAATTTATAAAAAGCTAAAGGTATTGATTGAAGCTGCAGGAGAGAAGAATTTCAGCAACTCAAACCCTAGTAGTATTTCTTCTTACCTCTCACCAAATCACAAAAGTGAAGCCATAAAGATCATCTTATCCAGCCTTCTTCTTGTTATTTGTAAGAAGCTGAAAGAGGAAAGTTATGCTTGTCCAAAATTATACCACCAGTGGGAGATTCAGCCTCCCTTTTGTTCCTCACCATGTTTTCCTAAGGTAGTTTTTTAATTAAATATTTTATTTAATATTTATATATGTACATATTTGTGTTTGGATCCAACTCAACCCTGTCTACCCCTCACTGTAGTCTTTTTCCCTGCTTTTAATTATTCATTTATTCCCACCTCAGTCACATCTAAGTGTAGCATTCAGTGCATTAAATCTATTCAGACCACTGTGCAAGCATCACTACCCACTCCCCCAAACACAAACTTTGTATTCATTAAATAACAACTCCCTTCCCCTAACCACCCAATCTCCGCCCAGTGACCTGAATTTTATTGTGATTCTTCATGAATTTGACCATACCAGGTCCCACATACAATAAAATCATACAAAAGTTGTCCTTTTGTGTCTAGACTATTTCATCTGGCACAGTGTTTTAAAGATAAACATAAAGTTGTACAATACAAAGTATACATCTCATATACAAAATGATTAACGTTTACCCTGCAATCAAGTGGCAGAGGCATCACCAGTAAAGTGAACAAAGCAAGCGCCTCTGGCTGGCATCATTTCTTAGTGCAGTCTGTTAGAGGGAAGAGGAGAGCAATGTCGGCTTTTCATCCTGGTACTCTCATGCCTCCTATTGGGAAGCAAAGGAATTGACTCTCTTTCTAATCACTGTTAAAAGCAAGAAGCAATTCACAAAATTCAAGTATCTCAGAACCAAAGAGATACCTCGAGGTAAACCTTCACATAGTTACTTGCAATCCAAATTGCCTGGCAGATGATGTGCATCACTTACTTGTAATCCAAATTGCCTGGCAGGTGACTGCACTGAGTGTTCATGATCCCAATGTAGCCCTGATCCTTTTTAAGGGTGAACTTTTAAGCACAAAAACCAAAGCCTGGGCTAATATACTTCAGTTAACAAGAACAATTAGCCAGAAGCAGAGCTACAGAAGCCCAAAAGCAAGGTTAGGACATTTAGAGAGTCTCCTAGAATTATAGATGTTTCTGGACTAGGTTTTGTTTTAGTTTTGATAGGTGGTGATGTCTATATGCTTAGTTTTATGCATAGTTGAATGGTTCTTCCACCATGGAGTCAGTTGTGCTAAGGTCTGGGGCATCTCCACTGGATCTATGAGTATGGATAAATTGTGTATTAATCTGGAGGCAGGGGTTATGTTGTCTTTTTAGAATTAGTAGTCTAGGGGGCTGGAGAGATGGCTCAGCGGTTAAGAGCACCATCTGCTCTTCCAGAGGACCTGGGTTCGATTCCCAGCACCCACATGGCAGCTAACAACTGTCTGTAGTTCCAGTTCCAGGCAAAACACCAAGGCAAATAAATAAATAAATAAATAAATAAAGTTTTTTTTTTTAAAAAAAAAAGAATTAGTAGTCTAACAGAATTTATTCTCTGCTTTACATGGAATCTAAAAACCAGTACCGATCATTAACAAAGATCGATACTGGTTTTTAGATTCCTGACATCTTTTTCTCTTCTGAATGTTATTTTGATCATGGCTAAACTTTTTAAAATTATCCCTGACTGATTGTTATATAAACAACAAGTTTCTCCCATTGTCATACAGAGGATTATCCTTATCTCATAAAGAGGAGGTGTAGACCTCCTCTATTCCGAACCTCAGCTAAAGTACCTAACTGAGTTTCCAGATGGGAAGCAGAATTTTATGAATGGGCCATGTCTATATTTACTTTGGTATTGAGTTCCTTAAAGTTTTTAACCCCTGTAACTAGGGCTGAAGTTTTAACTGCAGCAGAGTCCATGATACCTGCCTCCGCCAATAAGGGCATTAATGGGAAGGGTGATCACTCATCTCACATGGGATAACATACATGAGGATATAGTGGAATGGGTTTTCCTCATTCGTAAACAATTCAGAAGATGCACATTTGGTTAAGACACTCATGCCAGCAAGCCAGGTAGCGTCTGGAGCCTGGAAATACATTATACTGCCATTTCTGGAATTAACCAACTGTGTATGGCTACAGGAATCTGAATGTCAGTACTATTTTGGTTATGTTAAACAGCACCCTTCCCCTGGAGGTACTTGTACTAACTAGTTTTATGTTATCTTGACACACAAATTAGAGTCATCTGAAATAAGAGAACCTCAATTGAGAAAATGCTTTCATAAGATCTGGCTGTAAGGTATTTTCTTAGTGATTGATTGATGGGGCAAGGTTCAGTCCATTGTGGATGGTGCCATTCCTGGGCTGGTAGTCTTGGGTTCTATTAAAAAAAAAAAAAAAAAAAAAAAACAGGCTGAGAAGCTGAAGGAAATAAGCCAGCAAACAGCACCTCTCCATGGCCTCTGCGTCAGCTTCCTGCCTCCAGGTCCCTGCCCAGTGTGAGTTCCTATCCAGTCTTCCTTTGATGATGAACAGTGATGTAGAAGTGTAAGCTAAATAAACCCTTCCTTTCCCAACTTGAATTTTGATCATGGTGTTGCACCTAAGACAGTCCCCCAGGGTGAGCTTAGGTTGGGACCACTTACAGCTGTTAAGGTCAAAAGTGGGGCTTATTGTTTGATTAGTTCCAATTTCAACATAATGTGGGGGCTTGGGTTCCAGGCACAGCAGTCCTGAGAATGTCCACTTGAGAATGGTTAAGGAAATTATATAAACTTTCTAGCATCCTGAACACTGAGAGCCTGCCTTCTGCTGCCTTTTGGACCTTTATCGTTAAGGTTACCAAAGGAATTTTAGGGGAAATTAGAGTTTGGGGGTTAACCACCTTAGAGGTCTCATTACAGAAGTATCAAGATGAGTCATTTTGGGCCAATGGCCTCAATGACTCTAGGTGCAGGTTTCTTTTGGACAGTGAATGTACTGCCCAGATCTGGACCATTTGGGTATAATCCAACTCCCTAGGTTTTGCTGGTTTTCCAATAATAATTTTTTTTGGGGCTGGAGAGATGGCTCAGCGGTTAAGAGCACCGTCTGCTCTTCCAGAGGACCCGGGTTCGATTCCCAGCACCCACATGGCAGCTGACAGCTGTCTGTAGTTCCAGTTCCAGGCAAACACCAAGGCAAATGGATAAATGAATAAAGTTTTAAAAAAAAAAATAATTTTTTTTGCTTCCTTCCAGATCCTAACCTTTATGAATATTAAATTGCATTGCTGGTATCCACAGGTAAGTACTATGAAAGAATGAATCAGTATGCCCCCAGGAGATTAGGATTTATAACTCCATGGAGCACAGTGGCATTTACCTGGTTTCTGGTAGTTCAGGGGAGCATCAGCTGGACAGGCATAGTACTGAATCGATCAGAGCCCCTTCTCTTCACCCGTGAACCTGAAGCCCCAAGGGAGTGCTCATCCTGAAATGTGAGCAAAGCATTCCCCAGTAGCCTCTGAATGTAATATTGTACAGAAATCTATCTAGAAATGGGTTGGATCTCAATAGATAAATTGACTATGAGCGCCCCAGTTCTTGTCTTTCTTAATTCTCATATCCAAGGTCCTGTTTATGGGGCCTGGGGGTTTTCCTGTGGGCAGACAAAATAGGACAATTATATGATTATAGAGCCCATGTAAGTCTAATCTTTAGGGGGTAGGAGTACCTGGTAACAACTCATGTGTAATTATCTTCTGAGGCCTTCTTCAGCTGGATGCAGTGGGTTCATGGAGTGACATCAGCAACTTCACTGCTGTTTCAGACTGGGACTCAGTTTACCCATCTAAGGTCACCCATCTAATGTGTAGGCAGGCTCAGACATAGGGCAAGGATACAGCCTCTCCAACTTTCTGAATCTGTTGCAGGGTCTACAAGGAGGAAATGGTTATCGGTTCTCATCTTACGAACTTCTCAATACGGGGTGCATCTGACCCTTAGGAGGGCAAAAGGTAGGAGGTTGGCTGGTCTCAAGGACAGATTTAAAGGTATTTGTCTCATCATCACCACCCCCCACCAAATACACACAGACTTTTAACCAGTCCTGAGCAATGCAGCCTATAGGCACAGTGTAGTTGCTAATCAACACTTAGGATCAATGGCAGATTCAGGCAAACTTTGGCTGGTGAAGTCCAGGCCATTGTCAGGGGTAGGGACAACTCAAATCTAGAAATAATACCTGAATTTGAGTAACGGCAGTTTTAGCCATTACCAGGTGGAGTTTGGTGGCCGTGTGTTTTCTGATAGTCACAGGGTATACTGGCCCCTCGTTTGCGAAGAACCATCACCCATTTGTCTTCTATTTGGCGGTTTCTCTTTTTGTTCACTTGGTTTCTTTATGTGGATTGGGCTCTAGAGCAATTCAGGTTTAGGCAGAGTAACTGAGATCTAGAGAGGCCCCGTGGGTTCCAGGGATGACGTCAGTGGCCAACTTGCTGCCCTGTTCCCTCAGGCCTCTGGGGATTTCCCTTTTTGTTTCCCTTCTGGCTGAGTTGAGGAGCTCCCTCTGTATTTATAGAGGACCACATAGACATTAGAAGTCAGTTTGTCAACTTTTATTAGCATAGCTAATAGAGGCAGCTGCCTACAAACAAGCCTACTAGCCAGCAGAAAGAAGACCAATTTTTTTTTTTTTTAACAGATAGGACACTGGCCTTTTTTATGGTCCCAGTGCCTAGGCAAGAACCCCTTTATAGGACAGGGCATCCTTTGCTCCCCTTCCCCCCACTTCCTGTGTCTCTGGTTTATCCTTTGGGATCTCTTCTATATTGCAAATTCTTTTAGCAATCTCCAATCACTTCGCATATTTATGTTTTAAACCTTTTTAATATTTGAAGTTTGTTTTTCCTAATTATCTGGGGCCACTGTGTAACAATAGCAGTGTTTTATTAAGTAGTTGCTGTAATGCCTGAATCTCGATCACCCAGCGAGAGCATCAGAGACAGAGATGTCCGAAATGCAACAGCAAGGTTTATTGTCATCATGGTGCAAACCTAGGCAGGCAGCTTGTTCTCTACACTGCACCACATGGGTTCAGTGCAAGGAAGAGCTGAGCACCCCAAGTTACACAAGCTTTTTATAAGCAAAGACCACAAGGCAGGGTTATGTGGGGTCAAGGGTGCAGCTGTGCTGTGAATGAACTAATGCTTAGGGACTTTTTACAGCTTAACATTCCTGGACCCCACCTGGGTGGTGTGGCTGGCTGGTTTTTACTGCCCGAGGGTTGGATCATCCAGGTGTCCTTAGTGCTTAGCTTATTCTCTCCTAGAACTGGGCAAGCCCCTGCCAGGAATGTGAAACTGAACTCTATTTTTATCTCTATGGCTATTAGAATACAAAATGGGATTTCTTGAGCTAAGTTTACTCTCTTCAGTTGCTTTTAACCCTTCTTTAAAAGATTAAAATTTCAGCAGGCCAGGAAAAAAAATGTTTAAAATATCCTTAACTTGGTCAGTATTGGAGAGAAGGGAAAATCCATTTCATCCAGACTGCACTACCTGGCCCAGGGTGGTTTTTCTACTCTTTTCAGACAATGGTTTTGAGTTTTCCAATAATACAGATCATTGGTTGAAAGGAAGACATAAACCAAGAGACAGGAAGGAGTGGAACCTTTTCTTTTCCCTAGGGCGAGTCTGGGAGAACTTCCCCCTCCAGAGCACACAGCTGGGGCTAGGGAGGCATAGCTCAGGGGATTATCTCTTCCTCTCTGTCTGCAATCTGTTTAGGTGACAGGGGACTCCCAGATAAGACGCCAGGTCCCACACAGCCTCCACACAGGAAACTGACCACAAGCAGGAAGTCAAGTGACCAAACAAAAACTTAGGGCATGTGATGAAGAAGATTAATTTCCTCTGGTGTGGCTAAGAGAACACAGAGATTTTGGATTTCTCTGGGAGATCTGTCAGAGCCAAAAGAATTCTGGTTCCCAGTAGAATGTCACAGGTCTCAAGGCAGGGTGGGTATTGCACCACTGGTCAATACAGGAGAATTGGTTGGTGGGGGGGCTTATATTTCTGAAAGCCTGAACTATCATTTGACCACCCAACTCCAAAAGAGGACCAATTGATTTCACAGAAGGTCTGGCATTTTTTCTGTGTGAAAACCAGACATTATATCCATCCCTAGCAGCAAAATTCTCCTTTGGATCAACACATCCCATACCCAACATCACTATTAACATCACCATAACAACAGCAGCAGCCATCCACTGCTGCCACAGTCAATGCCAGGAGAAATACACAGTGCAGTGCTGACTCTGAATCTACAGAAAGTAGTTCCGGGGGCATCACTGGGTGGCTGCAGTCCCAGGGTGCCTCACTCTGCCTTCCACTGTAGATTCATTTCTCCAGTCAATAGGACCAACAGAAACACACGGAGAGACACACAGTAAAGTTAACATGGGGTGGGAGTGGGGGACTACCACCAAACATTCACACACCTGAACAGACTAAGGGGAGTCTGGTTACCTCTCACACGGACCGGATCAGAGACCATATCTGACTTCTCCTTTGTGTCCTAAACAGAATGTGCCTTAACCAGACTCACCTCTAGAGGTGACAGACCAGGTACTTATTTGTTTCATTCTGGGTAGAGATTGTCAGAGTCCTCTCAAACATTAGACAACAAAACATGGCAAAGCATCCCAGGGGCTCTGGAATGAGTTTCACAGGTTGCACACTCCCTGGGAGTGGATTGACTGCCACACTCTTCCCTAACAACGGTCTCCAAGACTCCCAGGGTCTTCTGGTCTGGTCTCTTAGGACCTCAGTGGGACCTCCAGAAATGTTGTGAGGTATCCAACTGGGGGACATAGGCTTAATCCAACAAAAAGTCTTTATTATCTATCTGGCAATTACATTGGGGCTCCAGTGTAGCAGCAAGCCTTTTTTAGAGTGAACTTTTAAACACAAAAACCATAACCTGGGTTTACATATTTCAGTTAACAAGAATAGTTAGAAGAGTGAACCAGAGGTAGAACTACAGAAGCCAAAAAGCAAGATTGGTACATTTAGAGACTTTTTCAGAACTAGGGACTTTGATGGTTAGGTCTCCGTTCTCATTTGGCAGGTGGTGCTGTCTGTGTGCTGAATTTTATGGCCTCAGGTATTTCTATTATTGTGTCAGTTGTGCTAAAGTCTGGGACTGTTAGAAGATCCACATGAGAAACATAATGCAATCCTATCTCATGCTGAAGATATAACTTAGCTGTAGAATGCTTTTCTAGCATGCACAAGATTAGACCAGCCACATCATTAAAAATAATAATTAGTGTTATTATTATATGCAAACAAAAATATACACTATATAAGACCCTTCTTGGTTGCTCAATGAAACCCAAAAAAACATCTTAATCTGATGTTGATATCTGAACAGATGAACATTTAAAAGCTGTTGTTTCTTGCTTTTGTTCTTTTTTATTTGCCTAGTCTACTTGCAGTTAAAAGCTGCCTTCTTCTCTATTTCTTATAATCCAAAACAAGTACTTCTCATTACCACAAATAAATGATACTGAAATGGAAGAAAACATAAGCAATCACTTTAACGGTATCAGAGAGCAAGTATTAGCTCAGGGCAGGTTGTTTACAACAGTCCTCTGTAAAGATAAACTGTGGAAAAACTTTAAGGTTTTGGTGTGTTTAGGGGAAAAACAATGTACAGACTTCACATGAATAAAAGAAAATATTTAAAGAGTTCTAAAAGTGACAAAATTTGCACTCCTCATGAAGAAAACTCAAGGTATAACTGAGATTTTTTTTTAGTATTTGCTTCATTTTACTAGACTATAGCTTTTTGGTCAAGAATGAATTACTCAGATATCCAATGAAGCAATTCTTAAAAATTTTGATACTTCAATTCTGACAGTATTGCCTTCAAAGATTTTAATTTTCATTTTACATATTTATATATTTATATTGTGTTGACTTCTGCACTAATTCCATGTTCTTTTCATTCTTTCTGTAAATGGAAAATATACTTTTAACACTTTCTACTATTAGAACAAGAAGACAAGAAAATAATGTAGGAACAGAAAACTATATTTTTCATTTCACTTAAGAAAGAATCTTATACTCAAGATGCAAAGACTCCAATTACTAAGAGTAGTTATGATTTACTCAAAGCTCTAACAGCCAGCTTTTCATCTTAGCACAGCAAACTGTGGAGGTTAAGAATAAGGTCATACCCTTTTTTATATTAATAAATGAGTGCAAAACTAAGAATCTTTAGACCTGACAAGTGGATTTCATTTTAATATTTATTTTTATTTTTTATGTGAATTGGTGCTTTGCCTGCATGTGTAACTATGCAAGGGTGTCACATCTTGGAATTACAGACAGTTGCTAGCTGCCATGTGGATGCTGGGAATCAAACTCAAGTCCTCCAGAACAACAGTCAGTGCTCTTAACCACTGAGCCATCTCTCCAGCCCCGGATTTCATTTTAAAGTAAAAGTATTTGCATAAAGTAGTGCTAGTCTAATAGAGAAGAAACCCCCCTGCTCTCAGCATCATGATATACTCTCTCCTAAACATTCAGAATCATGTACTACCTCCTGCCTTTCTTATTAGAATTTTTCATTAAAGGTAACCGAAGATCAGCTTCAGTGTATTTCAGCATTTCAACTATCTCCATGTCCTGTCCAATAGGATGTTTCTGTCCGATTTGTCAAGTCTTAGCAGTCAGATCTCCACTGAGAATAAATAAATGATGTGTGTTTCAGTAACTTGACAACAGTTCCTATAACTGAGAATGTGGAAATTTTGTTTTGCTTTTTATTGCACAATGAGGACTACACAGAAGAGTGGAAATTGCTAAAAGAGGATATGAATGGGGGCCCAGTTTTCAGTGTTTTCACTATTTCAGCATTGTCTGGCATTCCAGAAAATGTAAAATAGTTTCAGAGGTTTAGTTCATTGTCACCATGGCAGGAAACATGGTAGCATGCAGGCAGACACAATGCTGGAGATTAACAAAACCTATAACATTAAAACACTACCCCCTTTTCAGAGATTAAAAGAGAATTTATTCTGGAGATTAAAATGTTATAATTAATGTTTTCTAAAGATATTTCTTCCTGGAGCAGTGCAAATAGTAATGTTTTCCAGTGAATAAATGAGTCATTGCTCCAAGCATGATCGTTTACTTCATTCCATCAGGGTGACTCCAGGCTCACAGTGCTCCAAAGTGCCTCAGAACACCCAAGTGAGAAAGGAAAGGACTCCATCAGCTCTCCCATTTAGTTCCTTGTCCTCATTCCAAATTCTTGGACACCGAGAGCATCTTTAGAAATTTTGAGGAGCTGACAGAGATGGTATTCTGCCCTCACAGGCTTCTGGGCTAGGTGTCAGATCCCAAGGAAAGCTGAGACAAGTCTCACTCAGTATCTTCTCCCAGTGCTTCTGCTCATTGCCTCCCACCCTAAACCTCTCCAACCCGGGCCTGGGCCTCTCTTCCCTCAGCTTTAGATTCCTATATAACTCAGCCGTTTTGGTTATGCACCCTTTTGTTTCCCATGTGACCTCTTGGCCTCTTGGCTCTGAATTTAGCTCCTGGTCCCCTCTCTTGCCCCTCTCCATTCTCCTTCCACCCCCATGGCCCTGTTCACACTGGACCCTTCCAGATGCTTCTGGCTATACTCCCTCACATCTACAAGAAAACTCTTTCCCTTGACCTTACCATGGAGCAAGCCATATCCTGATTTTTATTCACTTAAGTGACTTCATGTGTCCTGGGACCCCCAAAGGCCATCGGGGAGCTGGATTCCATTGTAAACACACGAGGATCAGTTTATTCTTCTAGACAGGTTCAAATGAACCCTGGTCAAAACCTTTTGTTCTGGTGCAGCAGAGGGTTTCTACCACGAGCCCAGAGGTGAGGGCGTTTTTAAAGAAAAGCACACGTAAGTGGTGTGCTACACATCTTGGCGTTCCAGGATTGGGTAAAGGGGTATGGGGTACAGTAATTATTGGCTACACCCAAGCTCTGAATCTACTGGCTGAACTTTCATTGCAAAAACTAAGTTTTGAATCTATTGGCTATCATGCACATTTCTGAGATTCTTCCCAGACTCTCAGACCTGGGCCCTGTCCTCAAGCATTAATTGGTCAATTTACAAAACAAGTTTTGTAAGGAATCCATGCCTTCACAATGCTTGGCCCAGAGAGCCCTCAGGTTGGCTCTATAGGACACTGAGCTCAGATGCAGACAGGCCAAGTCTGAGATCTAAGTCAAACCCAGTGAAGTGAGAAGCCCAGAGACTACTAACCTCTGCACTGCCTGAAGTGGAGCCCCAACCCTGGATGGAACTCACATCTCTGGGGTGACATCTCCCTGGAGCCCTGTCACTACTGTTCAGCCGCCCTAGGCTGATTCAGTGTTTGCATCCTTGCTGGGAGTAGGGTTTACATGTTCAGAGCTATGCTGTTCACACGCTCTTTCCCATGCAAGCTTGGTGTCAGACTACAGAACAGTTGGAGGGGTATCAGTAGGTGCAGATGGAACAGGATTGGCTCCCCAGGCAAGACAACATCACTAAATACTTACTAGTGATGAAGATATAAACAGCAAGAAAAACAGGGGTTCACTCTAGTCTGAAAAGGACTGATAATAAGGTTTGTGATATGAGCACTTGTCTTTCATTAATTCACACACCATTCCTTCCTTCCATGTGCATACCCTGAGCACATTCCAGCTCCTTTCTGGGTTTAGTGAGGACAAGGTGGCCATTACATACAGTCTTCAAGATGACTTTAGAAAAGGAAGAAGGTCCTGCTCAAGGCAAGATTAGCTATCTCACACTATCTGTCCCGGTGAAACCCATATTCAGATGCTTTGAAAAAACTAATGTCAAATGCTTGGTCCAAACTAGCCATTTTTTTTAATTAATTTATTTTTTTAAAAAGATCTTTTTTTTTCCATGTATCCCCCTGCTCACTCATCCTTCCCTCTTCCCAATCCCTCCCAGTCTGCCTTCAGCCTCCCCCAATTTCATCCCCTATCCCCTCCCCCAAAAAGACAGGAAGTCCCAGGTAGGTGAGCTCAGCTTGGTGTATCCACTCCAGGCAGATCCTCACCCCAATACCAAGGCAGAGTTAGGCACTCCTCTGCAAGGAATGGGCTCCAAGGCCAGCCTATGAACAGGAACACACTCTGATCCCACCTCTAAAGGCTCTACATACTGCCCATGCCAATCGACATTTGCCTACCTATGGTTCCCCCAGGGGCTGTTCTTGATTCAATGGGCTCTCCAAGCTCCAAGCAGCCATCTCTGTGAGACTCCTCCTCATACTTCCTATCCCCTTGCTCATACAGACTCTTCTCCCCCACTCTCCAGATGTAAGGGGAGCTTGACGATGTGCTCAGTCATGGATCTCTACCTCCACCTCCATTCATTGTTGGGTGTCGGTTCTGTGATGACACTTAGGGTGGTTATTCATTTGATTATAGGGGAAGTTCTTTTAAATATTCTTGGCCATTTTAGTTTCTTCTATTGAGAATCCTTTGTTTATATTTGTAGCATTTTATTTATTTTTTCATTTTAAAAGATGGGTTTCTCTGTGTGTAGTCCTAGCTGTCCTGGAACTTATTCTGCAGAACAGGTTGGCCTTGAACTCAAAGATCCACCTTCTTTGGCTTACCAAGTGCTGGGATTACAGACATGCACCACCACCACCCTGTAGCCCATTGTTTAATTGGGTTATTTGTTTTCTTGATATTTAGAGTTTTTTTAGCTCATTATATATTTTGGATATTAGGCATCTACCAAATGTGTAGTTGTTAAAAAAAAAATCCCATTCTGTAGGCTGCCACTTTGTCTGAATTATGGTATTCTTTGCTATGCAGAACTTTCTCAGCTGGATCTATTTGAATTACTCTACATGCAGCCATCTGTTGAAGATGCTATCTTTATTCTAGTATGTATTTATGGCCTCTTTACCAAAAGTCAGGTGTCCATAGATGTATTTATGTCTGAGTTTCCAATTTGATTCCATTGATCAATGTGTGTTTAATAATAACAATACTATACTATGGTATTTTATTACATTAATTATTATATAGTAATACAAATACTATACATATTTATTATATGTACTCTGAGTACATCTTGGAATTGGGGGATAGTGACACTTCCAGCAGTTATTAGATCATTCAGGATGGTTTTAGCTATTCTGGCTTTTTTGAATTTCCATTCCCTATGAAGCTAAAAAGTGTCCTTACAAAATATTGGAGGAACTGTGTAGGAATTTTGATGAAGACTGCACTAAAGTTGAAGATTGCTTTTGGTAAGTTGGCCATTTTTAATATATGAATCCAGTGATTAATGAGCATAGAATATCTTTCCATCTTTTGATATCTTCTTCAGTTTCTTTCTTCAATGTCTTAAAATTTTTATCATATAAGTCTTTCAGTTGCTTGGTTAGTTACCTTGATGTAGTATACTATTTGAGGCTATTGTGAAAGGTGTTATTTCTCTGATTTTTTTCTCAGTCTGTTTATTATTTATATATAGGTCTGCTCATTTTTGAGGTAAGTTTGTATCCAAAATTTGATGAAAATGTTTATCAGCTGCAGGAGTCTGCTGGTGAAATTTTTAGGGTCATTCATGTATACTACCATAGCATCTACAAATAAAGATATTTTTACTTTTTTAAACTTACATCCCCTTGATTTTCTTGTGTTGTCTTACTGCTCTACTTAAAACTTTGAGTACTATAGTGAATAAATATGGAAAGAGCAGACAGCCTTGTCTTATTCTTAAATTTAGTGAAATTGCTTTGAGTTTCTCTCCATTTAAGTTATGTTAGCTTTAAATAAAGGCAGCCTTTATTCTGTATCTAGTGGGATGATCATGCAGCTTTTGTCTTTAGTTTGTTTATATGGTGGATTACATTTATCAATTTATGTACGTTGATCCATCCCTGCATCTCTATTATAAGGCTTTCTTGTCCATATAAGAATGGTAGATACTCTTTTTGATGTGTTCTTGGATTAGCTTGAGAAGTATTTTATTAACTATTTTTTGTATCTAAGCTTGTTTGTTCTTTTTTTTGTTTGCTCAGATTTTTTTGTTGTTGTTGGGTTTTTGTTTGGGGGGGGGTGTTGAGACAGGGTTTCTCTGTGTGGCCCTGGCTGTCTTGGAACTTGCTTTGTAGACCTGGCCTTGAATTCATAGAGATCAACCTTCCTCTGCCTCTGAGTGCTGAGATTAAAGGTATACATGAACACCACCCAGCACAAAAAGTAGTCTAAAGAACTATGCCAACATTCCCCACCAAAATGGACTATAAATATTTTTCTTTGTTAACAGCGTTGGTTATACATTGTTATAGACAATAGTGAGGAAAAAAGCCATACAAAGAAGATTAGATTTGTGGGTCTTGTTTTTAAAAAAGGGGAAATGCTATGGGGCCATGCTCTGATACACTATAAATACTGACTTAATAAAATGCTGATTGACCAGAAGCTAGACAGAAAATAAAGACATGAGCTACTACTATTTGGTAGTTTGCCTTGAACTCACAGAAACACAGAAAAATCTCTGTCTCTGGAGTTATGGGATTAAAGGCATAGGTCACCACTCCCAGTCTTTCCCTGTGCTGGAATTAAAGGTGTGTGCCATCACTGCCTGGTTGTTTGGCCTTATACTCACAGAGATCCTCTAGATCCCTGTGCTAGGAAAAAGTGAGTTACCACTGCTCTGTTATCCCTTGAACTCCCAGAGATCCAGAACAATATCTGCCTTCCCAGTGATGGGACCAATGATGTGTGCTACCTCTGCCTAGTTTAACAGGGGGTTGATCTCTTGATATTTCAGGTTTTATTAAATATATAACATATCACCACTGTGCTTCTCTGTGCTGCCCTGGCTGGCTTAGAACTCAGAGATCTGCCTGCCTCTGCCCATTTATTTAACTTTACTTCAGGATACAGAGTTGGAACAAAGTGATTTCCAAAAGCTGTTTAAATGCCTAGATATTTTAGCTTTCCTGCAGTGGGAATCAGGCAATATCATGGACCAAGAGGTATGGCCTGGCCATGCCTCCTAACACATCCTCAATGTCTACAGGGTCTGAGTCAGAAAGTCTCTCTTAAGAAAGACTCTCCTCATTGCTGGATGAAGGTCCTATAATGACAATGACCCTTAGGGTGGTCATTCATTTGATTATAGGGAAAGTCTTGTTTAGACATCCCCTCCACTATTGTTTGGAGTCCTAGCCAGGGCATCCTATGGGCTCTTGGAGGTCTTCCTAGCACCTGGCCTATTTCCAACTTCACAGTGGCTTCCTCTATCAAAACATTCATCTCTTTTTTTTCTTCCTCTTTGTTGCTCCTCTCACTCATCCATCCCCTTCTCTCATGATTTGTTCCCACCTCTCCTTGGTCAATATCCATTATGATCCCAATTTACTTGGGAGATTTTCTCTATTTTCTCTTCCCAGGGAGATCCCTGGATGTCTCTCTTAAACTCCTTCTAATCCCAAATTGTTCAGGGGTTGTGGTTTGCAGCCTCAATATTCTTTCTGTGTTACCTCACTAAGGACAATACTCTCCAAATCCATCCATTTGCCTGCAAATTTCAGGATGTCATTTTTTTTTTCAAATGCTGAGTAGTACTCCATTGTGTAAATGTACCACAATTTGTTAATCCATTCTTCAGTTGAGAGACATCTAGGCTGTTTCCAGGTTCTGGCTATTACAAATAATGTTGCTATGAACATAGTTGAGCTAATGCCCTTAGGGTAAGAATGTGAACCCTTTGGGTATATGCCCAATAGTGGTATTGCTGGATCATTGGGGAAATTGATTACCAGTTTTATGACCACCCTAAGTGTCATTATGGAACCTTCATTTAGCAATGAATAGAGGCAGAGATTCATAAAGGTCCAAGAGCAAGAGAGGAGAGAGTATATGAACAATAGAATTAGGATCATGAAGAGGAGACCCACAGAAATGGCTGACCTGAGTTACTGGGAGCTCATGACTCTAAAATGACAACTAAGGGAACTTCATGGAAAGGACTCAATTGACCCACCTTAGGACTCTTTGACCTCCTTGGGGAATGGATGGGGTATGTGGTGGAGAGAGACTGAAGGAGGACTGGGAGGGACTGGGAAGGGAGGGTGAGCAGGAGTATACATGAGAATAAAAATAAAATTAAAAAAAAAAAAAGCCTCTCCTCTGCTGGATGTCAGCAAACCAAGCTGACCTAAGAAAATGCTGCTACTAAGAAGCCATTTTTGACTCTGTTCCCTTTTCGTCTGTAAGAACAGTAATCTTAAATCTATCATATGCAGCTTGTACTTACATGAAGGCTCCTGCGAGACTTTGGGAACTGGCCTTGTTGCAATTTAAAATGCATGCCTAAGCCTGACATTTTGTAGCTCAAGGCTGCATGCTACTCTGTACCACTGCCCACTTGAGAAGTACAACTAGGAAGCTGTTTTTGGCTCTGTTTCTGTGATTAGAACCCTCTTTAAGCTTTCTCATATGAGGGGAGTGGCAATCATATAGGTTGGTTCCTTTGCGCCACATTTTAAACTTTACTGTGTAATTTATCAATGTTTATTCCAGTTCTCCTGAGACACATACTGTTTTCAGTCTGGTTTGTTGTTGTCTTTATTATTATTTTTGAAATAGAGTCTCATGTAGCCCAGGTTAGTCTTGAACTGGCTATATAGCTAAGAATGGATCCTTCTGCTTCCATCTCCCAAGCACTGCAGTTACAGGCCACACACCTTCTTTTATATTAAGCTAAAGATCAAACCCAAGGCCCTGTCCATGCTACGAAAGCAAACAACTGAGCTACATCCCCACTAACTTAAATGGGCATGTTGTTCTCATGAAATCACCTTATAAATATTTATAATTATGCCTATAGACCAGTGCTGCTCTCAGCATTGGCCAAAGAAGCCTGCCTAGTTTTGCAGTAGACTGCAGAGACAGTGAATTAGCCAAAGTGCTGAGAGCAAGTAGTTGTTGAATATAGTACCCCTCCCTGAATGAAAAAAAATGAAATGGGTACATCACACTCCTAGGTATGGCAGAGGAGCAGGGATATGACATAGGTAGAGACCTCTGGAAGAGTCCAGTGTAAACATGGCCAACAGACTGAACTGGGCCATTATGTGTGTGAGTGGAGGGGAAAAGAGAGCAGAAGCCAAGAGTGCCAAAAGACCACAATGGCACAATAGTTGAGTTACATAGGGATGAGAGAGGATGGAGGCCAGGAGCTTGGCTGGGGAGTTTAGGGTAGGGGGCAGAGCTTGCCAGTCAGCGTGGCCACCTTCAGGTAATGTAACTGGTAAGGAATGAGAGACTGGCAGCCAGAGGGTGCTTTGTTGTGTTAAATAGGTACCTCAGTCCTGGGTTTGATACCTAACACTCCCAAAGCTCAAGAAACACTGCAGAAGAATCAAAAGAATAAAAACTGGATGATGGGGAAGAATGTGGAACACTATCATCTAGACATGACATGCCCATTGCACAGAATTTCCAGCGAACGTTGCATCATGACTAGGAGAGGGGTTCATGAGACTCCACTCCTTCCTGGGGAGTTATTAGCAGTTAACTGTTTCCGGGTGGAGACAGAGACATTTCCCTAGGTTGTATATAAATGGATATGTTGACCACACTCCTGTAATTAACCTCCTTTCCCATGTTTATGTAGATAATTCTAACTAAAATCAGTAGGTCACTGCTGGGTCGTGGTGACAGAAGCACATTTGGGAAATGGAGGCAGTGGAATCTTTGTGGCCAGCCTGGTCTACAGAATGAGTTTCAGGGCAGCCAGGAACATAAGAGAAAGCTTATCTTGAAACACAGGAGGAAAAAAAAAAAAAAGTAGGTCACCAAAATAAAATGAAATGAAATAAATCCTCTGAGAGTACAATGGAAACTGAGTGAGGAAAATGACCTCTCTCAGGCTGGAGAGATGGCTCAGAGGTTAGGAGCACTGATGGTTCTTCCAGAGGCCCTGAGTTCAATTCCCAGCAACCACATGGTGGTTCACAACCATCTATAATGAGATCTGATACCCTCTTCTGTAAATTGTATACATAATAAATAAATCTTTAAAAAGAAAAGAAAATGACCTCTCTCATGTCTTTAAACCCAGCACTCAGGAAGCAGAGGCTGGTGTGTCTCTGTGAATGTGAGGCCAAGAGTGAATTCCACAGTGATTTCCAAGAGAGCTAGGAAATCATTGTCTCAAAAAAAAGTCAGAACACATAAAATAAAACATTGGTAATAGGAGTTTGTTACAGAATCTTAGAAAACTGAAGACATTATAAATTTCCATGATACAGAACATGGCTTAAGTGATGATAGTATCTTAAAAACTTTTTGTAAAAAAATGAACTGGAATGAACAGACAGTAGTGTTCACAAATATATTTCATGCTCCTCAACATTTTTTAGGAAACTTGACAAACAAGTTGGAATCATGTAGGTGGTGTTTTGGCCATGAGAACTGTTTGTGTTGTTTCTATTTTAAGACTTAATACTAGTTAATTAAGAGTTAGTTTAACTCTTAAATTAATTGAGTGCTCTATACTCTATCTAGAAAGATTTTGATCTTGGAAGCCAGTTACTTTGAGAGATGAAGAGTTGGGAGATAGAAACAAAATAGTTCTCTGAAGATCTAGAGGTCAACTGTGAAGTAGCCAGCTCTAGGGAACTCCACGGGGATGAAAGGCATTTTTATGCTAAATTGGGGTATTTGTGGTGAGAGTAGGGAGATGTTATAGCAATTTAGTTTAGTCCAGCCCATCCAAATTCATGAATGTATTTCTCAGGGTAATTGTGTGCACTAATGGATCGAATTTAAAAACATATTTCCTAATAGTGTAGTACTAAGTACAATGTTACAATAACGGAAACATAGTATCATTCATTTTGTAAAATTAAATTATTGCATTTCTGCAGTATTTCAATTTGGGGGAATGTATGTGTAGCTAAATGTGTATTCATATACTCATATGTTTTTAGGTGTAAAAATAGACAGCTCTGACATGAAAAGATTGCTACTTTTAAAAGGTCTACACTTACCACACTAAAACCCATTAGTTTATTAGGCTTAATGCCGGCAGGAACTTCACTGAGAGCTAAAATTATTTTCATTTATTCCTTCTTTCAATCTGAAGAAAAAGAGCAGTCATATAACGTCATGCTTTCTTACAGAGTGCTGATTTTGAAAGCCTACCAGATGGATTAGCAAGACTCCAAAAGGGACCTCAAAGAAAACCAGCACAGGACCAGAAAACCAAATTACGGTTGTTCTCGGGCGGAAATCTCGCGAGAGAGCGCCTCACCATGGCGAGCCTCACCCTCTGTTTATTCTACTTCCGGTCTCCGGCCTCAGCACTTTCACGGGCTGTCTAGTGTCTGCTTCCTCCGCTCCTAGGGCAGGCCGGAACTTTTGTCAGCAGGAACCGGTGTACGCAGTTCAGTGTTGTCGACCGGCGTCTAGGCGACGAGGGTGCCGTTCTCTTCCTGTGGCTGCGGTCGCTGTGGAGTGCAGCCCAGCCAGTCTGGTTGAGCAGCACGACCGCCTGGACTGGGTCTATGGTCGCTCCGTGGGCCGCTCTGCTGGCTGGTGCTTTTGTATCAGGGCAAGCAATATTCCATGGCAGGGAACTTCTGGCAGAGCTCCCACTAGTGAGTGAGCTTCCATTTTTCTCGCGTGGAACCGGTTCTGGGGCACGGGGAGGGTGGGCCTGCGACTCCCTCGGGGCTACCACCCTGGCCACTCTCGGACTGTGGGTGAGCCCTCCCCGGGAAGCTAGGGCTCCGAAGTCTAATGAGTTTGTTTGCTGGCTCTTGGGGCGCGATGCTGGGTGGGGTGGGGGTTGAGCTTAAAGGATGGGTAAGAGGACCGATCTCCCAAGGAAGACTGAGGCAGTTTCATTTTGAATTTTCAGGTTAGCTAAGTGGGATGATGTAGGCACAGGCACATTGTAGCGTTGGGATGTTGTCTGTTCTAAACAGCTATGGCTCGCCTTTCTTTCATTCTTTCTTTCTTCTTAGAGCAACGACATTAAAATCTCTTGTCATTCGCCTTACTTGCAGATTTAATATTTATTTACTCAGAGGAGAGGAGTGAATCGTTCTAGTTTCTACCTCCTGCTTCCTGGCTCTTCTTTATGCCTAGATGGTCGATCCATTTGTTCCTCCGCCCCCGCCCCCAGGATTTTTGTGTAGCCCTGGCAGCCCTAGTAGAACTCGTTCTGTGAACTACTAGGCTGGCCTCAGACTCAGGCATGCCTGCCTCTGCCCCCACCCCCCCACCCCCCAGTCCTGGGATTAAAGGCGATTGCCACCACTTCCCCGAAGATAGACGTTTATGGCCCTAAAATATAGCACAGGTGCTCTCAAAAGGTACCCATTTTTAAGTCACCATGTGGTTGCTGGAAATCGAACTCAGGTCCTCTGGAAGAACAGTCAGTGCTCTTAACCTCTGAGCCATTCTCTCCAGCCCCTAAAAGGTACCCATTTTTATTCATTAGCCAGTGTCTTCTATTTTGCTTTAAACGTGTATTTTGCAGATTTTATCTCTTTCTTAAACTATTTAAATGAATGAATGAATGAATGAATTTAGGTGTCAGTCAGTGATCATTGAAGGGCTAAAGTAATATTTGAAGCATTTATCTGTAAATGCATTGGTTAAACATTCAGGAAGTTATGTGATTGGGCTAAGCTTTGAGTAGGTTTTCCACAGAATACATAATAACTGAACGGGACTTGCTACAAGATATCTTAGTTTAAGTAAATTTTAGGTTGAAGAGAATAACAAATTTTTAATTCTGTGAGTTGGATTAGCACCTTTTCCTCTTTGTTTGCCCAAAAATGGGGAAGAAGAGTGAGTTTGAAAACGGTATTTTTGGAAGGTGTGTTTCCCCTTGCTACAAAGTGATTCTAGGGAGATGAAATGTTCCTGAGAGTCACTATGGGATGTATTATTTTTTTATTGTTTTCATTCACTGAGATGTTTTAGTTAAAAATGAAATACAGAAGGAGGAGACCCCTAAAGCAGGATTAATTTAAGATTGAGCCTGTAATCCTGGTATTCTGTATACTGCCTTGATTGTTTATCTCAGTGATGTAACACTTAACAGTAAGTCTTTGGATATATTAAGAGTCTATCATTGAGGGTCCAAGAACCTGTGTGCCGGTGCTTTGTACAATTGACAGAATGAAGAAAATCCAGAAAGAGGTAGAGAGTCTTTGAAAACCATCAAGAGACTCTTTTTTATTCTGTTTTGCTTTTTAGGACAGTTTCTATGTGTAACAGCTCCTCTAACTTGTCCTGGAACTCACTTTGTAGACCAGGCTTGCCAGGCTCTGCCTCCCAAGTGCTGGGATTAAGACTGATTATTTTCTCTCAGTTTATCTCGTTTTTTTCTTCAAAAGATCTTTTTGAGACCATAGATGGGCTGCCGAAAAGCTAGAGAAATCAGATGGATAACTTCCCTGAGAATTTAAAATGACACCCATTGCATCCTTATTTATTGACCAGAATGAATGGGAGGCAAACATTTCCATTGACACTTTAAGTATTTGAAGATAGTCAGGAAAGCAGTCACATGGATCATCAAAAACCAAAGGGTTAAATTGGTTCACTGACAAGACTGTGGGACTTTAGGGGGGGATAGTGAAAATGCTGCTTGAAAACAATGTTTCATTAGAAAAATGTTTAATTTCCTCTGAGGCAAAATATACTTAAAACAGGTGAGCATGTGTTGAAGAACTGGAGCATTTTGGAGGCTTATTTAAAAAATTAATACTAAAACTATAAATATATATATATATATACATGTGTGTGTATATATATATGTTTCAGTGATAGGCTAGTGTTCTATCTACCTCTGAACTACATTCCTAGTGAGACACTGTCTTTCAAGGATGTAGCTCCAATAATAATAATAAGCTGGGTATACTGATGTGTGCCTTTAATCATAGAGAGAGAGGGAGAGGGAGAGGGAGGAGGGAGGAGGGAGAGGGGATGCAATTCTTTAGAATACAATCAGCTTGTTAAATCTTAGTGTTTTAGATGCTTTCACTACTGACTTTCTATACCTCCTGTTTAAATATCTTTACTTTTTCTAGTTTGCAGTGGATTTTGGATAAACAAGATCTGTTGAAAGAGCGCCAGAAGGACTTAAAGTTTCTCTCAGAAGAAGAATATTGGAAGTTACAGATATTTTTTACAAATGGTAAACTTTTAAATCGGTTGAAGTATAACTGCTCATCTTTAGGACTCCTGAGTGTGGTAATCTTCAATGGATTACTAGTGCCTGTAGTTAATGCTTTTATTTATACATTTATTGTTTTAGTGTTCTGGGTAACACTTTTTGCACCTTATGTGTAAGAAGCACAGTGTTACCTAATCTCCTTGGGCATTTCTAGTGCAGCCCCTTTTAAGGTTGGCTAAAACAAAGTAAAAATAAATGATTCTTTAAGTTGTCATTTTTACATTATAACTTCACCTTAGCAAGAAAAACAGATTTAGTCAGAGATCTGTACTGTGCTGGGATAGCTTTGTTACCTAGTATTTTTTAAAATAAATTGTATTCATTTTATGTATATGGGTATGTTGCCTGCATGTGTATCTGTTCATTACATGTTGCGCCTGGTGCTGAGGAGGTTTGAATCCCCAAGGACTGGAGTTACAAATGTTTTTAAGCTACTATGTGATGCTGGGAATAGAACTCAGATCTTCTGCAAGATTGCATAGTGATTTCAACTTCTGAGCCTCTCTCCATGATTTTTAACTGTCTTTCTGCAAATCTACCTTTCTCTTGTAAAATGATTAGCTATGGATTTTTTTTTTTTTTTGCAGATAACTATATGTATTTTAGTTTTTAAAACTTTTTATGTAGATAATATGAAAAGCATTAAAATATTTAGTAAAAGAATATTTGATAGTCAGCCTTTTTATTGCAAGAAAACTTGTAGGTAGTTTCTTTTTTCTTGTTTATGCATCTAGCTATATTTGCAAGTCTTAGGCAGCTGTGATTCAGAGAGTGTCAGAGTACCTAGGTATGAGTGGACATAATTCTAACATGTAGAAATCACTGTTAGAAGTTAATGTTGTTATGATGATGTCAGATGATGCATTTAAATTTTTTTATTTTCCTTTTAGTTATTCAAGCATTAGGTGAACATCTTAAATTAAGACAACAGGTTATTGCTACTGCTACAGTCTATTTCAAGAGATTCTATGCCAGGTATGGCTGTTTTTTGTTGTTGTTAGCGTTTCCTATTCTCTTCTAATCTCCATATGCCATATATAAGTCACTCATTTTCTATAGAGTTTATGATTCCCATTTCTGATCACCCAGTGTGTTTTCTAAATGGTCAGCATTAACTCCTGTCTAATCATGTTTTAGGTATTCTCTGAAAAGTATAGATCCTGTATTAATGGCTCCCACTTGTGTGTTTCTGGCATCCAAAGTTGAGGTATAAAACAATTTTCTGTTCTTCATCAAAGTATAATTATTATGTATGTTTTTTTTTAATAGTGCCTTTGTATGAATAATCATAGGGGGTAATTTATACAAGTAATATTCGCATCTTGCAAATAATTTTATATTATATTTTTATTTAATAAATATGGTACTTACTATGTATCAGGTACTTTACTCCGTAGGTCAAGCTGGCCAGAGCTACGTAGTGAGACTGTCTCAAAACAACAAAAAGACATTGTTTGGTGCTAAGTTGTGTTAAGTACCACAGCTTATCTGCTATAGCCTAAGAATGTCTCTGCTCCTCTCCTGTATGCTTCTTCTTTATCCCTGACTTCTCTGTTAACAAGCAGTAGATGGAAATGAAAGAGGAGGTGAGGATTAGAAAAGGCTATAGGGCTGTAGACTCTTCTAACAAGGAAAAGTGTAGGTAAGAGAGAAGACAGGTAAAAACTTGGACCAGTGACCAGTGGGTGATTTCTGCCCACTTTATTTTACAATGTTGTTGAGAAAGTTCATCTTTTATCTATAACCTAATAGTAGCAGATTCTAAGAACTGGCTGTTTTTCTTAACTAATCCACACAATCTCCAATCTGTTGCTTCTATTCTTGGTAGTGTCTGTAGAATAATAATTGAGTTCGTATGAATTGAATGTGATTTTAACCTAGTAAGTTTATATTCCTTTTGTGTTCATTTTGATTTAGACGCATCCATGACATCTTTTTAAATGATCTCCCAAGAAATGCTAAAATCCTTGATAGGAACTTTCGTTAACTCTGTCCATGGTTTTTTGAGATAAAATTTGAGTAAATCTAGTTATGGAAGTCAGTTGTAGAATGCTTGCCTTGCACCCATGAGGCCTGGTTTCATTCTTTTAGGATTAGATTTGTGAAAGGTCTTTTTCAATAAAGAGTCTTGTAAGTGAGGAAAACTTTCAGGTTTGATTGTTGGAGTACTCTTTTTCTTTAAAATCTTTTCTCATATAATATATTTTGATACTGTTTCCCCTCCCCCAACCTTTCTCAGGTCCTCTTCCCTACCTACCCAACTTAGGGTGCTTTTCTGTCTCTCAAAAACCCAATAGAAAACCAAAACCAAAATGAAAAGCCAGAAAGAAACGAAAAGCCTGCAAAGAAAACCCAAAACAAGACAAAAACTGTGGAGCTGATTTTGTGCTGGCCAGCTACTCCTCTCTGGACCTGCCACACTGGAGAGAAGGGATTTTCCTTCTCCCAGCAGGTTTCAGCTGCAGATGCTTCTTCCTTCCCCCTCTCAGTTTGTTGAATTACATTTTATCTCTAACTATGACCAATTGTTTTGTCTAATTGAATAAAAAATATGTACAAATTATATTTAACATACTGTCTCTAGTTTTTAGTTTTATTTATTAATTAGAATTTGAAGAATGATTAGAATAAAGTTAGGTTATAGAGTACAGGGGGTTTTTCCCCATTTTTTTCAAGACAGGTTTCTCTGTGTAACAGTCTAGTCTGTCCTGGAACTCACAGAAATCCACCTGCCTCTGCCTTCTGAGTGCTGGGATTAAAGGTGTACACCCTCAAGCCCAACTAGATTATACAGATTTTTAATTGAAGATATTTGAATAGTTTTTAATTTGTTACATAAATGGCCAATTTTTGCTTTTTTATACTTTAAAAGGAAATAAATGGTTTAGAAGTTTTAAGTGGTTTATCTGAAATTAAATGATAATATGTTTAAAGTACATTGCATGATAAATTTTAGCCTATAGTGGTAGTATATTAGGTTGAAAAGGAAAAAACTAAGAGACCTTATATTACTTTATAATTGCTTCCCTTTTTTCTGAAAGTTTAATGTTTGTAGGGTCTTCTGAATATTAGCTTTTGTTTGTTTATTAATTGGTTTATTGATTAATTGTGCTAAGGATTGAACACACGGCCTTGCACATTCTTGGCAGGCAAGCAATACACTTCTGAGGTATATACTCGAATCCAGATTATTGAAATTTTAAGGAAAGGTAATACATTTAGAAATGTAAATACTTCAAGATTAAGTAGGTAGAAACTGAACAGACTGTAAATATGAGATGAGCTTGGAAAAACTGTTTTGAATAGATCTCAGATATTTTTAATGTTTATTGGGTTAGTAAGTACTTGATTTTATTCACTTTTCTCTAGGAATTTGGTGTTGTCTCAAATACAAGATTGATCGCTGCTACTACTTCTGTATGTAAGTGTAAAAAGTGTGTTCTGTTTTAAGGATGAAATCTAAAGAAAGTTCTGTATCTTACAGATTTTATTTTCTTTTGTTTTTTATGCACCACATGTAGGTGAACTTATTACAGCTCCAAAAAATATCCATAGCATATTAGACAGGAAAAAAAATGTTTGAAAGGATGTTTTACTGTTGTAGCATTGTAGACCCATAATCTCAGTGCTTGGGAGATGGAAGTTAAGGGTTAGGAGTTCAAGGCTAGCCTCACCTACATAGTGATTTTGAGCCATCCTGGGCTACAAGAGACTATCTAAAAAACAAGTTTTTTTTTTTTTTTTAAATTTATATTCATTTTATGTTCATTGGTATTTGTCTGCGTGTATGTCTATGTGAGTATATCAGAAGCCCTGGAACTGTAGTTATAAATAGGTGTGAGCTGTCATGTGAGTGCTAGGAATTGAATCCAAGTCCTCTGGAAGAGCAGCTAGTGCTCTTAACTGCTGAGCCATCTCTCCAGCCCTGAAATTTCTTTTTGATTTATTTTTTTATGTATGACTATTTGCCTGCATGTATATCTGTGCGCCACATTTGTACTTGGTGCCCAAGGAGGTGGTGAGCCTCTTTGTGGGTGCTGGGAATCGAACCCAGGTCCTAGGCAACAAGTACTCTTAACCACTGAGCCAACTATCCAGCCTGAAAAACAAGTTTTTACATTCATTATGATACTACTTCAACTTCTACTTACTACCATGCCCAACTTAAGATAATACTTTTCAGTGGTTTAAGAAAACAAAACAAACCAAAGCTGTATTGATGGGAATTGTGTATTTTCAAAACTTCAAAGTGTATAATACATAAAAAAAATGCTGACTGTGTAGTCAGTCAGCTGAGTTAATTTTGGGGTTTTTTTTTTTTTTTTTTTTTTTGGCTTTTTGGCTTTTTGAGACAGGATGTCACTATATAGCCCTGGCTGTCCTGGAACTCACAGAGATTTGCCTCTTGAATGCTGGGATTAAAGGCTTTTATCATCACATCTAGCAACATTTGTGTTTTTAAAGAATTATTTTTAATTATGTGTACTTGTGTGTTTGCATGTAGGTATATGCATTTGAGTGTAGGTACCCAAGGAAGCTAGAGGCATCAGTACCCCATATCTGGAATTATAGAGTTGTGATCTGCCCGATGTGGGTGCTGAGAACCAAACTTAGAACCTCTAAAAAAGTGATCCTAACTGCTGATTCATTTTTTAGCCCCAGTTAATCCAACTTTTTACCCCATTTCTGTCTTTTTGTGTTTGTCCATTTCTATCTACTTATATAACCTTTTAAACAAGTTGCTTTATCTCTTGGCCCTAGGTTGGTTGGTGTGTAGCCCTGGCCTGACTGATGATAGTTCTCTTGCCTCAATTTCTAAATGTTGAGATTACAGGCATAACCCACCATCTTTCCCAATGTAAATCAATCCTTTATTTAAATGTTTATCCATTTATTTATATGTATACAGTGTACAGAAGAGGGTACCAGATCTCATTATAGATGGTTGTAAGCCACCATATGGTGGCTGGGAATTGAACTCAGGTCCTCTGGAAGAACAGTCAGTGCTCTTAACCTCTGAGCCTTCTCTCCAGCCCAATCAATCCTTTTTTAAATGTGTGTGTGTGTGTGTGTGTGTGTGTGTGTGTGTGTATTGCTGTGTA
Source organism: Sigmodon hispidus (assembly GCA_004025045.1). Classification (NCBI taxonomy): domain Eukaryota; kingdom Metazoa; phylum Chordata; class Mammalia; order Rodentia; family Cricetidae; genus Sigmodon; species Sigmodon hispidus. The sequence goes on from PVIH01005630.1 coordinate 31,113, forward strand.
CATATGCATATTTGTATGTTGTGGGCACGGATACTTGTATATGCATTCCTGTCAAGACCTGAGGTTGATATATAGAATCTTCTTCATTTTTTTCACCTTATTTATTGAGATAGGATCTCTCAAGTAAATCCAGAGCTCACCAATATGGCTAGTTTTGTCAGTAGCCAGCTTACTGAAGAGAGCTCTTGTCTCTGCCTTCTGTGGCTGGAATCACAGATGAACCAACAAATATGTAATGTGTGTGGAATCCAAACTCTGGTTTCCTCATGCTTGTAGCATTTCAACTGCTGAAACATTTTCCTAGATCACATCTTGGGTTTAATGGTAGAAGTTTGCTGTAATAATTTAATAGCACCATACGTATGTCACCTTAATGATGCTTTCTATTGTCTTCTGGAAACATACTTAATCTATTTTCTCATCTGCAAGATGTAGAGTTATTATGAGGATAAAACCAGTTAATATGTACAGCATGTTGAACAATGCCTTGCTATTTCTTTTCTAGGATTATTATAACAAAATACCAGGTTGGATATTTAAACAGAAAGGTATTTTCTCAAAGTTCTAGAGTCTGAAGGTCCAAAAATCAAGGCACCAATAAGTTTGGTTTTCTTGTGGCCTCCTTACTTTTGCTTTTATGGTTAGTCTTTCATTGCTTTTTGTGTACCTATACTTTTCCTTTCTTTCTTCTTTTAAAAGATGTATTTATTTTATGCATATAGATACCTTGCATGCATGCACACCAGGCTGGTGCTGTGGAGATCAGAAAGAGAATATTGTATCCCCTGATACTGGAATGATAGATGTAACAGTGGTGGTCATGTGGATGCTAGGAACCAAACCTGGGTCCTCTGCAAGAGCAGCAAGTGTTCTTAGCCACTAAGCCATCTTTCTACCCATCCCCCACATGTCTTCCATATCACATTAAAACAGCAGTAGTCGGATGTAGTGACACACGTCTTTAATCCAGCACTTGGGAGACAGATCCCTGAGGCCATCTTGGTCTACATAGTGAGTTCCAGGATAGCCAGAGCTACACACTGAAACTCTATCTGGGGCTGGGGGAGGGAGGGAACGGACAGACCAGCAGTTGGACATTCTGTTGCAGTGAAGAATTCTGAATGAGTCAGTTCTTTGGTGGTGATTGTTGACTTTTCTGTTTTTGTTTTGGTTTGTTTTTAAAAGAAGGATTTCTTTTGATTCATAGCTTCAGAAGTTTCTGTATGTGATTTGCTGCTTTCATCACTTTTAGGCCTCTGTGGAGGCAGAAACATCACAATGAACGAGTGTGAAAGAGGAGAGCTACTTACTTATGGTAGCCAAGAAGCAGAGAGAGTGCAGGAGACTAAGGACGAGAAATATCTCTTTAGTGACACTCTGTCAGGGACCTGCTTCCTCTAATTAGGCCTACCCCCCACAGCTCTGTCACTTCTCATTTGGATGTTCAGTTATGACTTCATTGGTGTTCAGAAACTTCATCTGTCAGTCATTCAGTGAGAAATCACCTTTCAGTGTGATTGTATCCTCCAGCTAATGATTTAGCCTTCATCATGAGTCATGGGGGATACTTTATGTCCAAACCATATCAAGCACTCGTAAAGAATTCTGTCACACTCCTGTGACCTAATTTAACCTTTACCTCTCCTTAAAAATGATTTATTTATGTGAGTGTGTTTGATGTTTGCATGTGCTTGTGCATATAAGCAGGCAAAGCCACCCCCCCACCCCCCCACCCCCGCCAAGAAAGATTTTGTATTCCCTGGAAGCTGTAGTTATAGGCAGATGTGAGCCACATGGAACTCTGGTCCTCTGTAAGAGCAGTGAATGTTCTTAACTTCTGAGCCTCTTGATTGCTGTAAAGGTCTTCTTGGGGTATAATCCCCTTCTGAGGTAGTGGGGATTAGTTAGGATTTAGGCATGTTAATTATTGATTTTATTTGTTTTAGTTTTTTGAGAGAGAATTTTACTACATAGGTTTGGAGAGATGTCTCAACCCAGTGACCTGAGTTTGATACCTAGAACCTATAAGATGTCCTCTGAATCCCATCTACATCATGGTGTACGTGTGTGTATACAAAAACACAGGATAATGTTTAAAAATGTGGATCTGGTGGTAGTAGGATACGCATATCCTATCACTTGGGAGGCAGAGACAGGATGATCTCTGCGTTTAAGGTCAGCATGGTCTACAAAAGTTTTGGGACAGCCAGCACTACACAGAGAAACCCTGTCTCAAATAACCAAAAAAAAAAAAAAAAAAAAAAGATTGTATCATTTTAGCATAGGTAGGATAGAAGCTGATGGCATAAGGTAAACTAATCTCAGTGGAGGAGATTGATTTCAAGTCTAGGGTTTAGTGATGTGTATCAACTATAAACTTTCTTGAAACACAATCTCACTATCTAGACCAGACTGGCCTCAGACTCAGAGAGAGATCCATCTGCCTCCCAATTGCTGGGATTAAAAAGCATAAACCACTATGTCAGTCCTGTACAGATATTATTTTACCTTGTAGATTCTCGCCATTAATAGGAACCTTTTTTATTTGCATCCTTTATACCTGCTTACCTCTTATAATCCTTGCCTCTCTGATATTTCAGCTTTTCCCCAATATCTAGCTACGAGTTTTTGTTATAATTCCAAATAAAAGTTGGAATTACTTTTTTTTTTTTTTTTTTTATAATTGCCAGTGTAAGTAATTACTGGTAAATTACTTATATAAAGGAATTCTTATACCCAGAAGCATTAATGAGAACATTTTCAAAATGAGGAAAAGAAAGAGTATGAATTTCCTTATGTTTAAATAGTTGTAGGTTTTAGATCTTGGCAGATGTTACCTAAATTAGCCATAGAGTACTTAATTTATAAAATACTCTTTCTGAAATGTAATACATAAAATGCATAGAATTCCCCTCACTTTGAGTGAAGAAAGTCGCTTGTACCAGTGGAAGGAATTGTAAGCCAGAGATGCTGGAGCTGCCAGTTGCTGCCCTAATTGGTTTAAGTATTGTAAGCTAATGAACTGAATACAGTTTCCTCAATAGTACTTAAGTAAATGTAACTTGTGACTTCATGAGGACATAGTTATCAGTGGTTTCTCATTTGTACTTTATTAGTGAGTACAAATGGTAACTATTTTGATAAGAAAATGACTTTACACGTATCATGTTGCAGCAGATCTCTATTATCTTTTTTTTTTAAGATTTATTTATTATGTATACAGTATACAGAAGAGGGCACCAGATGTCATCATAGATGGTTGTGAGCCACCATGTGGTTGCTGGGAATTGAACTTAGGACCTCTGGAAGAACAGTCAGTGCTCTTAACCTCTGAGCCATCTCTCCAGTCCCAGATCTCTGTTATCTTAAAGCCTGCCTAGCCTACATAGCAAGTTTCAAGCTGCCCAAGGCTATATAATGATACCTTGTCTCAAAAAAACCATAACATTAAATAAATACATTGGTGTGCTTGTTTATAAATAACTTTTGTCATAAATAATGTTATGAATAAACACATTTATGTATATTTATTTGTATCTTTTGGTAAAGAAGCACTTGTAAGCTCACAAAGTGTCAATTAATTAAAACTTTTTTAGTCTCAAATAATCACACTGCTAATTTTGGTATATTATCCTAACTTTTCCCTCCCACTTTTTTTTTTTTTTTTTTAATAAGTTGCTGTATATGTGTCCTGTATTTGTTCTAAGATAAATTGCAGGCAAGTAGAAAAATATCACTCTAGAGTTGAAAAGATTTTAGAGATGATAGAACTTTTCAGTCTTTTAAGAAGCAATAGAAGCTTTTTCCCTGTCTTCCTCCTTTCCCTTCTTCCCCTTTCTCTATATATCTGCCCTCCCCACTTCCCTCATCTTCCCAGTGTTGAGAGTGCAGGCATGAGGAGCCCTTCCAGCATGAACCTTTTCTTGATATAAAATTGATGCTCTCCATTAGACAGAGGTGCTTCCTACCACTTGATCTTTGTCCTTTTTGGAAACAAGCTCTAGATTGTTTAAGTATTTCTGAGAGTTCCTACTGAAGGTTAGAAATACAGCATACCTTCTAATATTTTGTGCTTCATTAAAGGAATTTTGAATAAATTTATGTTGGCATTTTCTCAGTTTTAATTGTTTTGTTTTGCTTCTTATAGTAAAAACTAGATTTTCATATGCCTTTCCCAAGGAATTTCCTTACAGGATGAATCATGTAAGTATTTTATATAAAAATCTGTACTAAGCCCATTTTATATTAGAATAAACTTCATAGTCTCTTAGACTTAGTCAGTTTCAAGTACTATAAAATATAGACATTATTTAACATTGAATCTTAGTAACCTCTCTGTATTTTTCTGGTAAAAAGTAGTGATTATTAATCTTGGATGTCAGTTACATCACCTTAGGAGGATTTTTGTTGGGGAAGCGGGGCTGGTTTTTTGACACAGATTTTCTCTGTGTAGCCCTGCCTAGCTGTCCTGGAACTCTTAAACTCACTGTAAACCAGGCTGGGCTCTGCCTCTTGAGTGTTGGGATTAAAGGCATGTGCCACTATGCCTGGCTTAAATTTGAAGTTTTTAACAGTTCTAATAGGAAAAATTTTGGCTTTGTAGCTCAGTGGTAGAGTAAGTGCTCAACATGTTTGAGACTTTGGATTCAATTCTAAGTTAACTCTTACCCCCCAAAAGAATATATGATACTACCTTTTCCTTATAAGGATTTAAAGCTTATAATGCTATTTTTTGTCAAGACTCCCTATTTATTGTTGTTTTTTTTTTTTTCCCAGCACTCAGGAGGCAGCGGCAGGCAAATCTCTGTGACTTTGAGGCCAGACTGGTCTACATAGACAGGCATTGTCTCAAAAAACAAACAGAACTCATAATTTTTATTGTGAATTTTAATGCTAATATATGATACTGTGTTTATTTTCTTGATTTAGAAATTTTATGTAAGACTGGTAAATTACTTAATTTTGTATATCTGTAAGTTGTTACTTTAAACAAAGAATTTGTACTTATGCTTATTTTCACTGTATTTTTTTTAACAGATACTAGAATGTGAATTTTACCTTTTAGAATTAATGGTATGTATATTTTTTCATAATATAGTAAAACAATTTAATGAAGGGAGGTAAATTTTAAATTTATCCAAATGATATGTGATGGCAAAATCATAACAGTATCATCACCTATTCCTTTCTGAGGCCTATAAAGTAGTTTATATAGCACAACTTTTATTTGGAATTATAACAAAAACTCGTGGCTAGATATTGGGGAAAAGCTGAAATATCAGAGAGGCAAGGAACAAACCACAGCCAATTCTCACCCAGCCAACTCATCAGACCTATCTTCCCAAATCCTCTGACAGGACTCCTCCCCTGTGTTTCTCAACCCAGCCATCTCACTTCCTGGTTCAACTTTCCTAGTGTTAGAATTAAAAGTGTGTGCCACCACTTCCTGTCTTTGTTAGGCCTTGAACTCAGAGATCCAGATAGATCTCTGCCTCCTAAGTGAGGAATTAAGGGTGTGGGTCATTGCTCCTCACTTCATGGTTTGACTCTGTGAGTGGCTCCGTTCTCTGATATTCCAGACTATTTTTATTAAATTTGCATTATATCACCACAAATTTGTATGACTCACTTGGGCTTGAAAATACTTTTTTATATTTAACTACAATAAGGATTACAGTCAAATAAACCAGGAAGCTGAACCACTGTAAACTATGTGCATAATTTGTGTGTGTCTTCAAAAATCTATTCATAAAAATAGATTATGTCTTGGGCAGATTTCTGCTCCTCCATTGAGAATTATGGCTTTATGGGCTAAGGGATTTCAGTGTGTTGCAGATGTGACACTTTGAGTCTCTAAGAGAAAGAATGGATGCCAATTGTCTGCCAACTGATCTACCAAGGTATCTCCAGAGAGAGCATTGCTCAGGGTCGTATCTGAGTAAGAGGGTAAACAGGAAGCAGATGTGAGATAGAGAAATTAATTTGAAATACCCAGAACAATTAGTTGAAAAATGATACTGTTTATGTTGTAATAAACCTGCTTTTATGTGTATATATTTTTAAACTGTTTCTAGGATTGTTGCTTGATAGTGTATCATCCTTATAGACCTTTGCTCCAGTACGTGCAGGATATGGGCCAAGAAGATGTGTTGCTTCCCCTTGCATGGTAACTATAACATAAGTGTTACTAGAGAGGAGGGTTGACTAAATACATGGTTTAGTATTATAATGCCCCAAGACATTTTATATTTGCTTGTTAGACTTTAATAGCTATAGTGGTATAAGTTATAAAGTGATGTACATATCATGAAATACTTATTTGATAAGTATATCTGTTAATGCTTTGTACAAAAACAAAGCTACATGAAAATTAAGAATAAATTTATTTTTAAAAATAATACTTCTTGGTTGGATTAAATACAAACCCATTTTAAATTTTGACTTTTTAGTTTTACTTTTTATTTTTCAAAGATGTGAACAACTGTTTTATATTATTTATTGTGAAGTCCCAAAACTGAGACTGTATTCACTAATACATGAATTTTATATTCAGTAATGTGTATTTCTTTGTCACATTCATGCATCCATTGTTTTGCTTCTATCTTTTCACCTTTGTGGCTGTTCTCAGTAATAGAACAGGGATTAAGTGTGTGGGAAATCTGGCTCTGTCTGAAGAAGCTACATGGTCAATGAAGCAGTTGTGCTATTAGTAATATTTACATTTCTACAGGAGGATAGTGAATGATACCTACAGGACGGATCTCTGTCTGCTGTATCCTCCCTTCATGATAGCTTTAGGTATGTAAGTTTGCAGTGCTCTTATTGCTTAAACTGTTTTTGCCTATTTAGGTCATCCTAAAATACATCTCACAGGATTATAGTTTATGTTCTTATGAAGTAGTAGACTAATTCTTGAATGTGAGCTTTCAATAATATACAGTACAACAGATTAGCATTATTGTCCCCTCACACACATCCCCTTTTTAGTAATTTCCCTCTTCAATGTTTTTATTTGCTTAAATGGGGGAATTCAGGTTTAAATCTGCTTATATTGGCTGTCTTTAAGTAACTGCTTCTGTTTTCCATTTCTGGATTCAATTAAATGCATTACCTGCAGAAGCCAGAAGACTGCATTGGCTCCTTATGCCTGGAGTAACAGTTGGTTGAGTCATCATGTGGCTACAGGGAATTGAACCCAGATACTCTGGAGCAGCTAGTGCTCTTAGCCTATTGAAATACCTTACCAGCTCTAGTCCCATGCTGACATTTGTTGTAATGTGGATGTTGGGAACTGGACCCTGTTCTTATGTTTACACTGCAAGCACTTTAGCAACTACACTGTCTCCAGCAGCCTAAATTTTTTTAGCTAAGACCTTCTACCTGATCAGCTTTTACATCCATCATCCTTCTACACAGTTAACTTGACATTTTACTGACACCTCAGACTCTAAATCAGCAATAAGCTCAGCTTTACCTAGAAGTATTGCTAGTTTGGTGAATAGTGCTAGTTAGTAATTTGGAAGTTGGAAACTGCTTCATTCTTTGATCTTAGCTATATATGTTGATTACTGTCTGTAATTTAGCCATCTTTTTCATCCAGTTTACCATGATAGTCTTGCTGATGGGTCCCTAATATCCTTATGTTTTATTAGAGTTCTATTCTACATATTACTGAGCTGGGCTTGTTATTCTAAATGCAAGCTAACCTCCTCCCACACTTCCACAGGGAATATTAAGCAGTAAAGTCTGGAGGTGTGTTGTAGAGGTTTGGAACCTTGGCCTGCGGCAGCTTTTGTCCCCCAAAGAAATAAATCAGACACTTATAATAACTTAATACTGTTTGGCCCATGTCTCAAGCACATTACTAGCTAGCTCTTTCATATTCAACCCATTTCTACTAATCTACCCGCCACGTGGACCAGCTTGTGGCTCACCTGTATCTCTTACTAACTCCACCCTTCTCTTACCTGCCTGTCCTCTGATTCTCCACCCACTTCTGCGGTGCTCTACATAGGCCAAACCAGTTACTTTATTTACATCATACAGACATCATTTCCACCACAGAAGTGGATTGGAATTTCATAGTGAGATAAGATGCTGCTGGCATTCTTTATCACACAAGACAGTCTTTTAAGATTTATTTATTTTATGGATATGAGTGTTCTATCTGCATGTACAACTTTCTGCCAGAAGAGGGGCATCAGATCTCACTACAGAGGGCTGTAAGCTACCATATAGTTGCTGGAATTGAACTCAGGACCTCTGGAAGAGCAGCCATTACTCTTTACTGCTAAGCCATCTCTCTAGTCAATAAGACAGTTTTTAAAAACTTTGTCTATGGGAGCTGGAGAGATGGCTCAGAGGTTAAGAGCACTGACTGTTCTTCCAGAGGTCCTGAGTCCAATTCCCAGCAACCACATGGTGGCTCATAACCATCTGTAATGATATCTGGTACCCTCTTCTGTACACAGTATACATAAAAAATAAATATTTAAAAAAAAAAAAAACTTTGTCTAGCTAAAGGTGACTATAGTGCAAAGGTAATAAATGTTTAGGTGAAATTTAGATTATATCCCTTAAGGATGTGTTCTATTAGTTGAGAGCTAAAGATAAACAAACGTCTAGGAAGGGAGAGTCTGGAATAGACATTCTTGGGTATTTGGGCGAGGTCTTTCTCTATAGATTAAAAAAAAGTCACCAGGTCATTAACAACATCCACTCTGAGCTTTCTGGATGGAAAGCAGGTATTTTATTTCCTCCTCAAGGAGACACCCTTGTGTGATTAACATTCTTGGTTTCCCCAGCAATCTGGGCGCAAGGATTTTTATGCCCCCAACAAACATTTTTAAAACTTAGCAATACATTGGTAAGGCAAGGTGGGGCTTTATTTTCTGTCACTGACTTCTGGGTTATCCCTAAATTTAACTACTTTGCATGTTCCTGGGTAATTTTCCCTGTTTAATTCCTTGGTTGGAGTTGTTTCTCTTGTAACAAATCTGCCCTCAAGGCACCCACACTGACTAGCATACAGTGAAGACAGGTTGTCAAGAACTATCCTGCAGCTACTGATTTTCTTTTTCTGTATCAACTAATTGATAAATGGTCTGTTAAATGTTGATACACAATATATGTGTGTGTGTGTGTGTGACCTTAATATTGTACCTATACTTTCAAAAACTAGTATTCGAAAGTAAGATAAAATCTTCATGAAAATCTTTAATTCAAGACTGTTTGCTGTTAAATTTCAATGATTGTTTCTAATTTTCTTTCTAGCTTGCCTACATGTAGCCTGTGTTGTACAACAGAAAGATGCTAGGCAATGGTTTGCGGAACTTTCTGTGGACATGGAGAAGGTACTTTTCTTTTTTTAAAGATAATAGCCTTGCCTGGAACTTACTGTGTAGATCAGGCCGGCTTCAATGCATGGAAATCCACCTGCCTCTCCCAAGTTCTGGGACTAAAGCATGTGCCACCAGGCTCTGCATGATATATGTTATTTACATACTAATACATTGCTACTTTTTGCTACTGAGAGCTTTTCAAATATTTTCTTCTAGATTTTGGAAATAATCAGGGTTATTTTAAAACTATATGAGCAGTGGAAGAATTTTGATGAAAGAAAAGAGATGGCAACTATTCTTAGTAAGATGCCGAAACCAAAACCACCTCCAAACAGGTATATTTTAGACTTAATTACTGACTTGATTTCATTGTATAGTATACTCAGCTATATTTTTCTTAGATTGTGTTGTCTTAATCATTTTCTAAAAACATACTGAAATTTCTTGAATTCTGCGTATGTAATTTCTGTCTTGACCAATTGAGGATGTCTCAGTTTTAAGATAAACTTCCTAATGCAATGGAGGTCTGTTACAGGTATCCCTCAACATATAGCCACATTCTGTACATGAATGAAACTGAATTAGGCAGACTTATTTGAAATTCAGAGATAAAAAGCTCAAAAATAATTTTTTCCATTTGACTCTGCCATTCCTCTCCCTTTAGTAATGATTATTTTATATATCTCAGTAACCATTTTCAAAAATTTTGATGATCTGATATACTATAAATTTTGGCTTTTGAGTGATCCTATGAGCACACAGTTACATATTATTTGCCAACAATGAACCTCCTCTGCTAAGAAGTTTTATAGTTGAGTGGCTCTCTGCCCTCACTGTGTATCAGATCATTCAAGAAAGAGAAAAAAGTAAAAAGGAAATAAATGCTTTAAGCTTAGTTGTTAGTTATGAAGGTTATATAACACTAAGATGCATTTATAGACTGCTGCTGTTACAGTTGAGAAGAAAATGTTGTGTGACTGTTATTAGGAGCTGCTTAAGGCAGTCATTCAAATAGCTACCTTTGGATGCATTTTTTACAGAAGCTCCCTGAGTGATTCTCCACTAATGGCAGGGCCTGAAGCTGCAAGATGATGATGGACAAGATAAGGCATCTCCTATTGTCACAGTTACTGGTATTTTCAGCTTTAGTTATTTTTATTTTAATATTCAGCATTTTTCTAGGAAATTACCATATTTTTGATGTATAAAGTTTTGTTATCATTACCATATGATTTTATTATGTCATTGGACAGCAGATTTTTTGTTGTTGTTGTTTTTTGTTTTTGAAAGACACTTTGGATTTTCCTAAAGAGTAGAAGTAGAGTTTTACATGTTAGATTTAATTCTGTAGGAAATTTGTCCAGAAATTGTAAGCTCTATGTTGAGTGATACCTGTAATAGTAGTAAAATCCCAAATGCTAATTTAAATTTTTGAATGTATATGGACACTAACTTCCAGACTGCTTGTTGTGTGAGGGCCCAAAGTTACAGAAGAATAAAAACATAAAACCAAATGTTTTTCTGGATTTTAATTTTTCTGTTCCTGTGTTTTATAATCAGGAATATCTTTGTTTTGTAGAATTATACTACAGAATAATAAACTTCAGAAACTAGTAGGATGTCACGTGTTGAAAATGAATCTTTTAATTGGCATAAAATTTCTTTCTTCCTCATTTGAACAGTGAAGGAGAACAGGGTCCAAATGGAAGTCAGAGCTCTAGCTACAGCCAGTCTTAAAACACCCTGAAGAAGCCTGTAGTGGACCACTTGGAAGTAAAGCAATGTCTTCACTGGAAATCAGATGCAAACGAGTAGCTTGTTTCTGCCAAGCCTATTGGGAATTGACTTAATTTTCACAAAATAAGCTTTCCTTACTTAATTTGATTCTAGTGTGTAATTTATTAAATCTTAATTATAAAATTTAGTTAACTTCTAAGGGGACCTATTTTGACAGACATTTCAGAGTTAACTTCTTATATGCAAATATATACACATACACACTAATATTGTTTTTTATTAGAATAACTGAAATTTTTATTACTATCTTTTTTAATTAAGGCAAGAAACATGAAATGTCATTTGTTTAAAATTCTCTTTGGGCATCAAGGGACCAAAAAGCGGACATAAAAAGTCAATAAGAGGGGCTGGAGAGATGGCTCAGTGGTTAAGAGCACCGTCTGCTCTTCCAGAGGACCTGGGTTCGATTCCCAGCACCCACATGGCAGCTAACAACTGTCTGTAGTTCCAGTTCCAGGCAAAACACCAAGGCAAATAAATAAATAAAATAAAGTTTAAAAAAAAAAAAAAGTCAATAAGAGCTCCCCCACCCTCCCTAGCCTAATTTAAAATTTTATTTAAGAAATTAAATCTTAGGAAAACCTGGAAGGTTTTGGGAATGTATTTATAATTTGAGGGAACTTAATCAAGAACTTACTGATTTTTAAAATACATTTTATTCAATACTTTTTGTATTATCACAAAAGATACTAGCCCAACCTATTATGAAAGTGCAATATGTATAGTTTATTTTGACATTTTATATTGACTTATTAGCTATTTTGAAATGCTGGGAAACCAGAAAGAAAAAGTTATTTGCAATAAAGTCACAGTTAATAAGCATTTTAAAAGTTCAATTTGGTTAAAAAATGAAGTTGAAATTTGGTGAAATTTTAATGTTAATTATTAATCTGTCCTCAAAATTTTATGAGATACATTCACCCCAATCTAATTTTATATTTTAAGTGGTAGCTGACAGATATGTAGTCAAGAACCTAGTCAGGTTTCAGGCCAGTGTGATACTGGCTAGTCTTAATTTTCTTGAGTGTAGACTTCAGAATAAATGTTACATTTGGGGGCTGGAGAGATGGCTCAGAGGTTAAGAGCACTGACTGCTCTTCCAGAGGTCCTGAGTTCAATTTTCAGCAACTACATGGTGGCTCACAACCTTCCATAATGAGGCTCACATCCTTCCCTCTTCTGACCTGCAACCATGCAAGCAGAACACTGCATACATAAGAAACAGATAAATCTTTTTAAAAAATAAATGTTACATCCGTGGGACTCATATCTCTGGAACTTCATAAATTCTTATTTTCTTTAGGCTTGAAGGAAAAAATGCAAAACTTGTAGTAATGGCGTATTAATGTGTAGTTTTGCACTTTAAAGGAATAAATCATGAAAATACGATTACTAAGCCTTGACTTCCTAGTTAAAAATGGAAGAATAAAAGTTAAATTATTTAGCTTTATTTACTAGTGTCTTGAATTCTTCACATTAAATTTGACTTAGGTTTTCTGAGAATCCTTCTTCATGTTAAATTAAAGCCTACTATACTTTGTAAAGGGGAGATTTTATGTGGTTTATGACTAGATTATAAGGAGAGTATCAGTTGAGTTAAAAAGGAGCTGATACGTTGGTACCAATATGATACCAATTCCTCCTAAGGTATAAAGTTAAGAAACAAGAAAACAAGCTCTCTCTGAGTCTTATCTGAGTTTAGCTTGGATGCTTGATGATTGCTCATCACAGTCATTAACTATAATTTTATCTTCAAGCTTTTTTTTTTTCATTTAAAATTTTTCACTCTTTGTGTTTCATAGTTTCATAGTTACAACCTCTTATTGTAGAAAATTAAAAATTTGTAAGAGCAGACAAAACAGTATAATAAAGCTCCATGTGTGTGTGATTTAGCCTTAGCAATTAATGATTCATAACCAATTTTACCTTATTTGAACTTCTATACCAGTCTCCAGTTTGCATATTATTTTGAATAAAATTCCAGACATTATTTTATCTGTAAATATTTTAGTATGTACTCTTAAGTAGTAATGGCTCCTTGAAACACTATAAAAGTAAAATTACTTTTGTAGTTTTTATACTTTTTTATATTTTACTTAAAAATTAATAAAAATAATTATAAACTATTCCATTAAAATTTTCAGTTCCCTGGAACTTGCAGAACATTCTAAGTATTCATTTATACATCTCTTTAGTGTTAGATTTATGAATTCTTACTCTGTTATTAAAAAAAAAAAAAATCCTGTTTTTTTTTTGTTGTTGTTGTTCATTTATTAAGTTTCCCATAGCCTAAATTTTGCTGTGGGCATCTTGAGCTTGCTATTTAGTGTTTTTTGTTTGTTTTGTTTTGTTTTTCTTCTTTGTATTTCTGTAAATTGGTAATTGAAAATGAAGGCTGATGACATGGAGATTTATTTTGTTTTGACTACTATATAAGGCAGCAGTCCTTTTCCATCAGTAACACATAGTGGCTGGTGCTGTATTTTCACCCACTCGTGACAAGTATTGTTTCTCAGAATTAGTTACTGTCTTAGGCACACTGTCCAGTACCATAGCCACCATCCTCCTAGGCTTCAATGGTTACCATGTGAAGGCAGATATGCTGTAAATATGCAAGCATGTTGGATTTTAGGTACTTATTACAAAACAAAAGAATGTTAAAATATCAATTTGTTTATAACCATCATGTGTTTTAAATGATAATATTTTGGATATATAGAACTAAATAAAACATTATTAAAATTGATTTTTCTTGTTTTTTTTTATTTTTTAAATGTAGGAACATTTAAAATCACAGAGTGGCTTACATTGGACAGTGCTGCTGCCAGATAATAATGAAAATGTTAAGATCCTGTCTCATCCCATGTACCTCTCATTTACATTTCCTGCTTTCCCTTTTAACTTTTAGTCATTTCTCTGCTTTTACTTCAACATTTCCAATTATCAAGCTCCTAATATTGTTAATTTAAACAGTTCCTGTATGTCAGATTAACATCGAGGGCTGAGTTTGAGCTAGTTCTCAGTAAGTTTACTCCAGAGATGAGAGAGAGAACTCATTCAGTCATAGTTGAAGTACGTTACAGCTTAGATACAGATTCTAGTCCGTAAAACTTAGGCATCTGAACTCCAAATATACCATTCCACCTCTTCTGCTTCCCCTCCCCTATATTTATTTATGGTTGTAAATATTACAAATTATAATATGGAATATCTCATTTTCTCACACATTTTTCCTTCATCTCTACTATTCCTATCATTTAATTATACAGTTTGAGGTGCCCACACTTTAGTGCTAGCAGTTAGGGTATGGAGTCAGGGAGATCAGAAGTTCAAGTCTAACCTAATCTGCAGCTTGAGGCCAGCCTGAACTATCTGAGACAGTATCTCCAGGTGATAATAAATTGTACAGTGTTCATTTATATATAGGTATATAGATAATAGTCTTCTAATTTCTTTAAAATATCTTGTCTTTTATAGTCTACAGTTATCTTGGTTATAATTGGTAGTGTTTTTATGTTAAGATATCCCAGAATGATGTATTTTTTGTTCTTTAAAAATCACACTCAGGGGGCTGGAGAAATGGCTCAGTGGTTAGAAGCATTGACTGTTTTTCCAGAGGACCTGAGTTCAATTCTCAGAACCCACATGGCAGCTAACAACTATCTGTAGCTTCTGTTGCAGGGGATCCAACACCCTTACAAAAACATACATGCAGGCAAAATACCAATGTATATAAAATACAAATACATTAATTATATAAAACACACACACACACACAAAAATCACACTTAGGGTGACTTGCTTGAGTTCATCATCCTCCAGAAAAGAAGGACTGCTTTCAAGGCCAAATATCACTTCCTTTGTAGAACCGACTAGACTGATTTTCCTGTGTTTTCTCTTATTTAGTTACCTAATTTAGGCCTATTTCCAGCCTTCTGAGTAGTGCCTTGTTCTTGTGTGAGAGTCCAGTTCATTCTCTGTCTAAGGGTGTTAGGCTTGTTGGTTGTTTTAAAGCATTCTTTGTTTTGTTTTATTTTGTTTTTCACCAAGACAGGGTTTCTCTGTCTAGCCCTTGCTGTCCAGGTAGACCAGGCTGGCCTTGAACTCACAAAGATCCTCCTGCCTCTGCCTCCCTAGTGCTGGGATTCAAGGTGTGTACCACCTCCTCCCTGCTCTTTGTTCCCTGTTTTAACAGTTTCCTTTACAGTCCTTTCTTTTTGGTTTAATCACACTGTTAAAATATTGCCATAATTTAAAGGATCCTACATATTTGAGAAGACAGAGAAAGGTATTTCAAAAGTTGGTGTGTTAAAAATAAGAGTAGCATAGAATCACAGGTTAAACAACTGTCACCAATGTAATCTTCCAAGAAAACATGTAATAGGAACTTATAACTGCACTCAAATACACTCAGTAATATTCTACTGGGATATTGCCTTCTAGAAATTTCTTTCCCCTTCTCCCTCTCTCATTTTTCTCTTTTCCTCCTTTTTCTTTGTGCTTGTTGTGGAGTATTCACTAGAGAAGACTGCTTAGACATGGGTTTAAGCCAAAAGAAAGCCTTTATATTAGGCAGCTAGTGACTGCACTGGGTATTCAGTATCTCAGTGTAGCCCTGAACCTTTCTCAGGGTGAACTTTTAATACAAAAGTGATATTCTGGGCTGCATACTTCTATGAGCATGAACAGTTAGACAGAAGCAGAACAACAGAAGCTAAAAAAAACAAAAAAAGGGGCTGGAGAGATGGCTCAGCGGTTAAGAGCACCGTCTGCTCTTCCGGAGGACCCGGGTTCGATTCCCAGCACCCACATGGCAGCTAACAACTGTCTGTAGTTCCAGTTCCAGGCAAACACCAAGGCAAATAAATAAATAAAGTTTTAAAAAAAAAAAAAAAAAAAAAAAAAAAAAACAAAACAAGGTTAGTACATTCAGAGACGTTTCCAGAATTATCTGGACTTTGATGGATTAGGCCTCTGTTTTTGTTTTAGCAAGTGATGCTGTCTGCATGCTGAGTTTTACAACCTGAATGACACTTCCATCATGGAGTCAGTTATGCTAAGGTCTAGGGCCTGTTACAGTGCAGAAGAAACTTACAGTGTTGAAAAAGTATTGGTAATTAAAAAAAAAAAAAAAATCTCCCCCACATATTTTGCTAGAAGATGTGGGAATTGTTCACTTTTTCATCTATATTGATTGACTGACTTAGACAGGGTCTCCTTACACAGCCCAGGCTGATCTCAAACTACTAATGTTCTTAGCTCAGTCTCTATAATCTTGGGCTTAAAGCCATGAGCCACCAAGGTTGTCTTCTTTATATTTAAGAATACATTATTTTGCAGAGACCCCCAGCTAAGCACTGGGTCCAGCTCCCAGTCCAGCTGAAGAGAAAGAGGAGAAATTATATGAACGAAAGGGTTAAGATCGTGATGAGGAAACCCACAGAGACAGCTGACCTGAGCTATTAGGAGCTCACTGATTCTGAAATGACAGCTGGAGAATGTACATGGGACTGAACTAGTTCCCTCTTAACTGTGGATGACAGTGGAGTGGTTTGGACAGTTTCTGGGGCCTCTGGCAGTGGGACCAGAATTTATTCCTGGTGTATGAACTGGCTTCTTGGAGCCCATTTCCTACAGAGAAACACCTTACTTAGCCTTGATTGGGGATGGGGAGCTTCTGGGTATGCCTGACTGCATTAACTAACTCTGAGGAATGGATGGGGTGGGAGAAGCTGAGGGAGAGGGGAGGGAGAGGGGACAGTGGTTGAGCATTTTTTAAAAAAAAATTTAAAAAATGAAAAAAATACATAATTTATACCTGGCAGTGTCTGTGCACACCTTCAATCTCAGTACTTGGGAGGCAGAGGCAGGTACATCCCTGTGAGTTCAAGGCTAGCTTGGCCTACCAAGCTAGTTCCAGCACAGCCAGACCTACACAAAGAAACTCTGACTTGACAAACCAAAAAAAAAAAAAAAAAAAAAAAAAACTCATTTGGGCCGGAGAGATAGTTCAGCAGTTAAGATCACTAGCTGTTAGGTTGAATTCTTAATCCCCACATGGCCAATCTGTAACTCCAATTCCAGGTGATCTGATGCCCTCTCCTGGCCTCTACAGGGACCAGTTATGCAAGCGATGCACAGACATACATGCAGGCAAAATACCCATGTACATAAAAATAATAAAAGTATATTTTAAAATAATACAGTATTTAGTGTTAGAAAGATGGCTCAGAGGTCTAAAAACATTTGCTGCTGCTCTTGCAGAGAACTTGGGTTCAATTGCCAGCACACTTATGGCAGCTTAAAACCATCTGTAGCAATCGTTATAGGAAATCTGAATCCCTTTCCCAGCCTCTGGGCACTGTACACATCCAGTGACCTACCAAGTGCAGGGAAACTACACATAAAAACATTAAAAGGATAAAGGGCTAGAAAGATGGCTCAGCCATTAAAGGCTAGACTCATAACAAAAAATATATAGAAGGATACAAAACTTCAATAGATTAGATGCTGAACCTGTATTCATTAAGTGTTATGCCACATACAGAGTAAATAACAAAAGAGTACATCCTCAGAGTCGAAGAGGCCCTGTGGAAATGGAAGTAACGAGGAAGATGACAATGAAGAGAAGCTGAGGCATTTGGTTAATTCAGAGGTTGATCTATTGTTGTCCATGCCTTCCATGGTTACCTGTTACCTCATGATCTATTCAAAAAGTGATTTCCCATGATTGAAATAAAACAGCTACTTTTAAAAAATAGACATTAGATCCTATGCCATATTTTTACATTTTGAGGCCTCTGACACCATGATAGTAATGGGTTTTTTTTTTCTGGTTTCTTTTTGGTTTTTGTTTTTGTTTTTTTTTAACCTTTATTTATTTATTTGCCTAGAACTGGGAACCAGAACTACAGACAGTTGTGAGCTGCCATGTAGGTGCTGGAAATTGAACCCCGGTCCTCTGGAAGAGCAGTCAGTGCTCTTAACCACTGAGCCACCTCTCCAGCCCGATAGTAATGGTTTTAATATCAGGCTGGAAGCGGTAGTTCAGGCCCTGTAGCACTTGGTGGACTGGTGTGAAAGGATCTTGAGTTCAAGGGCACCCTGAACCATGTCTGGAGACCCTGTCTCAGAAAATAAAAGCCTCAGGCCCATCTTGTTTTGATTGTGGCCAAATGATGACAATAAAGGGGGACACAGAGGTTCTGGTGGTGGTCTTCTAGGGTATGACTGTCTCATTCTCTGGAGTAGAAGATCACAGGGTAAGGCCGGTTCCAATTGAGACTTAGTTGCCTTTAGCAGAGCTAGGTCCACAGGGTAGTACCAGGACTGTCCTGTGTCTCATAAGTAGGCCTCCTTGTGTAAGTCCTGAAAGACCTTTGTTGGCACTTAGCTAGATGGCTGATGGATGTTACCAGTTGAGAATCGTAACAAGTTAACTTCAGTGAACAGGCCTGCTGTGCAAGGTTTCTAGAGGGCCAATCCCAGAAGGGCTAAGGATAATAACTTAAATCCCAGGAGTAGGAATTTCTTGCATTAGCTTAGTTAGACAATTTTTTTAGTAGCCTATTTATTCTTTCCACTTTTCTGGAAGACTGGGGATGCTGGGCACAGTGGAGGTTAAGTTATGTCCCCAAATCCTAAGAAACTTCCTTGAGTAATTTCTGCCTTAAAGTTTGGCTTATTGCAATTCTGTATGCTTTTAGGCACTCCAAATTTAGGATTTTTTTTTTTTTTCTTTAAGAAGAGTAACTACTTTCTGTGCCTTTTCCATCTGGCAAAGAATGGCTTCAACTTACCCGGGCAAAGTGTCTACCTCTATTGTAGGAGGAGGGGCTTTGTCCCTCTGGGAGGTAGGTAAAATCTTCCAGTCCTCTTGGGTATTTTCTTTGCCTTTGCATGCCAGGGAGAGGTAAGAGATAAACCTTAAGTGAATTCAGTTTTTGGCAGGTCCACGTCTTTGATTTTTGTGAGCCAAGACGTTCCGGAGCTCATACCTCAAGAATATCTTTCTGGGGGCTGGAGAGATGGCTCAGAGGTTAAGAGCACTGACTGTTCTTCCAGAGGTCCTGAGTTCAATTCCCAGCAAAACCACATGGTGGCTCACAACCATCTATGATGAGGTCTGGCGCCCTCTTCTGTAAAACTGTATGCATAATAAATAAATAAATCAAAAAAAAAAAATTTAAAAAAAAAAAAAAAAAAAGAATATCTTTCTGGCGAAGTCTTAGTTTGGGTTTCTTGCTGTGAAGAGACACTTTGACCATGACAACTCTTACAAAGAAAACATTTGATTATTGCTTGCTTACAGTTCAGAGGTTCAGTTCATTATTGTGATGGTAGGGAGCATGGCAGCATTCAGGCAGACATGATGCTGGCTACATCTTGATCAGAAGGCAACAGGAAGTAGACTTTGTATCACACTGAGGAAAGCTTGAGCAAAAGCTACCTCAAAGCCCACCCGACAGTGACACACTTCCTCTAGCAATGCCACACCTACTACTTCAACAAGACCACACCTCACAATAGTGCCACTCCCTGAGTTTATGGGACCCAATTACATTCAAATCACCTCAGTAGAGTTTTCTCTTTTCTAGTGATATATTTGGTGAAAGTAAGTTTAGAATTTTCCATTGTATTGATTTAGACAATCATAAAGGATGATTGGGGGCAGGCCACCATCTGTGGTTGTCCAGGCTGTTTTCCTGGGCTTCCTCTTTCCCTGCTGGTGTGTGATATGTCCTCAGTAGAAGGAAGTAGTCTCACAATAGGAGAGGCCTTTCTCCTGTTCTGAGTGCCTCAGCACTAGAGCCTGCATCTGCTGAATTACTGCCCAAGACTTTATCCCTGCAAGTTGGCCATCAGCAGAGAGTAACTGATAGGATTGGTCTTTGCTCTCCTTAAGCTCTCTGAAATTCAATAAAGTGCTTTCTCTACCATTCATCTAGGAGTCATATTCCTGAATAGATCATTCAAAGGGACTGCCTGGGCTCCTATGGGAACTTAGCTATGGACCACAGTTATGCATGCATGCAAAACACCAATTCACATAAAATAAAAATAAATATTAAAAAACAAAATAATAATAATAATAATAAAAGATCAGAGATCTTCAAAAGCCTTGCTGCTTCAGGATTGCCCTTAAGTAGACTAACCCTTTCATGCTTAGTTAGGCAATTTTTTTTAGTAGCCTATTTATTCTTTCCACTTTTCTGGAAGACTGGGGATACTGGGCACGGTGGAGGTTAAGTTATATCCTTTGTGCACATGAGTGTGCATGTGTTGCAGCATTTCTAGTCCTAGTAGGAAGAAAAATCAAATCAGACTGACATTGTGTGAATAGGAGTTCAAATGTTTGCATTCCTAGATTTTCCAATGGCTTTCCATTTGATTTTAGAGAGATTTGCTAGGGTAGGTCCTACATGATCTGTATGAATGAGAGTTTTTTTTTTTTTTTTTTCAAAGAAACACAGGTTAGAAGTAGGTAAGAAAACACAAGTTTACTTTGTAACAACATTCTGAAGAAATACATGCACAAGAAGGTATCAAACAGATATTTATTTATCTGTTTTTATTAGGTTTTAAGTTGAGGTATATTACTTGTAAAAACACATATCTTTGAGTTTGCTTTGATGAGGTTTGACACACACTCCTGAAACTTCCATCATGCCACAAAACATTTCTACTATCCTACACAATTTCCTGACCTCTTTCAGGTTAGTTTGCCTTCCGTAATAATAACGCATGAAATTCTTATACTCATATTAGCTTTAGTTTTTAATATTAGTTACTTTGTTACTAATGTGGCCACACAATGCCATGAGTCTTCAGATGCTGTGAATGTGTTTTGCTGTTGAGAGTTTACTTCTCTGGATCCCAGGCCCATTCTTTTCTTTTGAAATGGGGTCACTATAGTCCAGGCTGGCCTCAAACTTACAGCAGTTTTTCTGCTTTGATCACCTAAGTATTGGAACTACAAGAATGTGCCTAAAACTGATGCTTATTGTTTAAGATCAGGACTGATGTTAAATGCACTGGTTTTGCTTATAACATGATTAGATAATACAAGCTACCTGATCTTTTGGAATACCAAATACTTAAAAATTAACTGTAAGATGTGCATATTTAAATGTGCATATTCATATTATCTCAGTACTCAATAGACTTTAAAAATGTTCAGGGGAGCAGTATCTTCAGCTCATAGATGAGGAAAAACAGTTGCCAAGCATAGCCTTTGGTGCCGAGACTGGATATTTCTTTTGCTTAATCCACTATTCTTGGGTGTATGAACACAAGGACAAAGTCTTATTACAAAACTCAGTTTTCTTACTTCTTCTCTGACATTTCATAGGTTACCCATTCCTTCCATCCTCCAGCATAGTGTTGAGCACTGAAAACATACAAAATAGTGTTAGGTTTCATAACTGAAGATTGAGAGGAACTTCTCAATAGCTCTTTTAAATTCTATACCTCTTTTAAAAATTGTTGGTTCTGAATAAGCTGGAAAGACACTTGCCCTTAGTTTGTACACTACCTTTATCAACAATGTTTTTTTTTTTTAACCCTGGATTAGTAGGGATTAAATCCAGGGACTTGTGTATAAGAGGAACATGGTTTATCACTGAATTATATCACCAGCTCCAAGAAACTTTCTTTTTCAAAGACAAAGTATTAATGTCACTCTGATTGGCCTTGAATTTTTGCTACACATGTGTATAGGTGTTTTGCCTGCACATGTTCCACATGCATGCCTGGTGCCCAAAGAGGCCAGAAAAGGGCATCAGATCTCTTGGAACTGGAATTACAGACAACTATGAGGTGCCATGTGGGTAGTAGGAATCACACTTGGGTCCTCTGTAATTACAGATAGTGCTCTTAACCACTGAGCAATCTTTCTAGGCCTGCCCCTTTCCCAAGACAATCTTAAATAGACTAATAGATACTTATTTTTGTTATGAATCCAGGACTTTTCACATCCTACACAATTATGCTACCACTGAGCTATAGCCCCAGCATCCCAAATGTCTATATGATATTGTACTATTTCCTTTATTCACATACCTGTTAAAGCCCAGTGATATTGCTGTGTCCATGGCCTTCTTACTTCTCACTCCAGAGAAACAAGAAAACACAAGACTATCAGATTTGGATGGTTTCACTTCCTGGTACTTCTCTTTGAAGTCCCTTGGGTTCATCTGTAGAGCTTCACCTACCTCATCCACTGGAAAGAATGTTAAGACATTCAGTTAAGTTTTGGATGCTGTCAGTCATTGATCGTATAAATGAATCAGTTTAAAACACACATCACTTACAGGGTATGTTGACTGATCCAGGTATTTTTCCGTGCTCAAGAATTTCCCATGACTCTCTAACATCAATTAACATAATATTTTTGGATCTTAATAGATTTTTTAGTTCCCTATAAGTGACTTCCTTAAAAAGAGCAGAACAATAATGTTGGCTACTTCCCCATATTGCCTTCAAACCTATAAAAAAAATTAGACAGCTTTAAAATGGCATTGGTATCAACAGCTATAAATAGATTATAATTAGATGACATAACTGAGTTCACCTTTTTAGTTTAATAAGCTATGGATACATACTCTATTCCTGGTTCCTGACTTGTAAGTACAAAGAGCTTCTGAGAGGGGGAGATGATACCTTTGTTTTAATAAAGTAGACTTTGGTTCTCTAGACAGCTTTGGAATGGCACTAATTGCCCAAAAGACCAAGCCATGAATAGAACTTGGATCTTTCATGCCCGTTTTCTGTACAGTGGAACAAGACTAGAAGACTGAATTAGCAGTCAACAGTGTTTATATTATGGCACTTCCATTAAAATCTTCCATCTATAAAGTTTGGAAATCTATTGAGTTAACACATTTATGCACTAGGAACATAGCACACCTCAGTTCTATGAAGACAGAAGCATCTGCACTTAAGATTCCTCTGGGTCTCATATCATGACTTCTTTACTAAATCATTGAAAACAACCTGATAAACATGCTTACCTGAGTTCTATTAGCAAATTACTAGCAAGGAAGGAGTCATGAGCATCTTTGATTTCTGTTTGGTTGGTCAGAAATAAGGGAAGCCTGGACTTGGGAGTGGTGTCTAAAATGGGGACAGTTTTGTTGGAAAGCTCTTGTGCTGTCTTCAGTAACTCTGGGTAGTTGGTTCAGAATTAAAATTTAAGACTCAAATATGTTGGGTGGGGAAACTATACATTGTGGTGATTTGTTACATAATTTAATAAAACCTGAAATATCAGAGACAGCACACAGTCAAATTCTAGGCGGACAGCTCAGGAATTTCTTGATCTTTGAGTACATGGACAAACACCTGGGCTTCAATGGCACACACCTTTAATTCCAGCACAGGGAAAGCCTGGGAG
The DNA here is from genome assembly GCA_004025045.1 of Sigmodon hispidus. Taxonomy (NCBI): domain Eukaryota; kingdom Metazoa; phylum Chordata; class Mammalia; order Rodentia; family Cricetidae; genus Sigmodon; species Sigmodon hispidus. The sequence goes on from PVIH01005630.1 coordinate 54,645, forward strand.
TGGTGCCCTACACCATTAATCCCATAACTCCAGAGATAGAACTTCCTTGGTTTCTGTGAGTTCAAGGCTAACACCTTTAATCCTAACCTGGATGGGATACAGCTGGGGAGAAGGGTATTTAAGGCCTCATAGGAATCCAGTAGAGAGAGAAGCAACCAGGAACAAGACTGGGGAAGTTGCAAGATAGTTGAGTGAGAATTGGCTGTGGTGTTTCCTCTCTCTGATATTTCAGCCTTTCCCAGATATTTGGCTCAGAGTCTTCTCTTCATACAATCTGAATTCGTACTACAATACATTTGGTGTCAGAAGCTATTTGTGTGGGTAGGTATCTCAGTATTAAAGTGCTTGCTTATAGTATGTGAGGCCCTTGTCTCAGCCCTTATATACCTAAGAAGAGAAAGGTGCTGTGAGCAGAGCACAGAAAAACATTTTCCAGTATGCTCACATTCTGACTGAGCAATAGGATGCAGCCCGTCATCTTGCTCTAAGTGCTTGTCAGCTGCTTTCTGCTACTTCATATTCTCTCAAAATTAAGTTAGCAAGAGCTTTGGAACATATCAAACATTTAATAATTGTTATGGGTATAATTTGTTAATCCCACCCTAACTCGGTGACAATATGAAGAAAAATTAACTTCATTTCCCTTTGCAAATAAAGATAGTAACATGTATATCATAGGGTTTCTGTTGTTGTGTTAAAACACCTTGACCAAAAGTAACTTGGGGAAGGGAGGGTGTGTTTCTTCTTACAGCTCAAAGTTCATCACAGAGAGAAGTTAGGGGCATGAACTCAGGGCAGGAATCTGGAGGAAGGAACTGATGCAGGCCAGGGAGAATTGCTGCATATTGTCTTGTTCTCCATGGCTTATTCAGCCCGCTTTTTTATACACCCCAAAATGACCTGCCCCAGGTGGAACACCTACGGTGCCCAGGAAAATCTTTATTAAAGAAAATGTTCTTGCTAGGCATGGTGGCACACACCTTAATCCCAGTACTTGGAAGGCAGAGGTAGATGGATCTATGTGAGTTCAAGGCCAGCCTGCTCTGCAAAGCAAGTTTCAAGACAGCCAGGGCTACATAGAGAAACCCTGCTTCATCCCCCACCCCCAAAGTGGGGGGGGGGAGAAGAAGTATAAAACTTTGTGTCAGGCCTGTAAAGCTTAAAGTATTGATAATACTAATACTGGCCAAGATCTGAAGAGATGAATTCTCACATACATTGCCATGAAACACTCTTAAAGGTGGACTAGAGAGATGGCTCAGTGGTTAAGACCACTTGCTGCTCTTCCAGAGAACCTGGGTTTGATTCCAAGATTTAGTGGTGGCTCACTTCAAACCTGACGGATCTTTTCCCCTCTTCAGACACCAGGCATATAGGTGAGACATACATGTGGACAAAATACTCACACACATTTTATATATATATATATATATATATATATATATATATATATATATATACACATATATACATATATATAGTTTTGTTTTGTTTTGAGACAGGGTCTCTCAACATGGCCCTGCCTGTCCTGGAACTCACTATGTAGACCAGACTGGCCTTGAACTCAAAGAGATCTGTCTGTCTCTGCCTTCTGAGTTCTGGAATTAAAGTTTTAAATAGGACGTTTGAAGGGAATTAATGCTAATATCACTTTAAGCATGTCTATCTTTTTTGCCTCATGGCTTTGCTTTTAGAAATCTGTTCTACAGGTGCACATGTTGGAGTGACAGGAAAGCTTTGTGGGGATAAGTTCTTCAACCTTCTCAGAGATTCCAGGATCAAATTTAGGTCTCCAGGTATAGGTGGCAAGCACCTTTGCCCACTAAGCCATCTTGTCAGCCCCAAGAGGGGATTTAAAACAATTTTTTTAAAAAACTTTTAAAGTGTTTTTCCCTATGCATGTGTCTAACATATGTGCAGAGGCCACATGTATATATCCCTAGAGCTTGGACTTAGAAACACTTTGTGACATTGGTAATGGGAACTGAGGTCAGGTCCCCTGGAAAAACAGTAAGTGTTCTTAACCACTGAGCCATCTCTCTCCTCCAAGGTTTATTTTTATATGTATCTGTGTGTACATGTGTGGCAGTTTCAACAGGTACCCTTGGAAGTCAGAAGAGGGTGTCAGGATCCCTTGGAGCTGGAACTACCTGTGTTTGGGAGTTGCCCAAGTGATTGCTGGGAACTAAACTCAGGACTTCTTGAGGAGTATGGACTCTTAACCACTGAGCCATCTCTCTGGCCCTCAGAATTAGCTTTTAAAGAGTTTGGAATCAACCAATTAAAATTAAGGACAGCAGGCTAAATTCACACATTTTCTATGTGTCATAATAAGAAACTGGATGAAATTTTATGAATTATGTTAGGCTTGGTTCTAGTACTGCTTACCAAGATGGAAAATGTACCCACAACAACCAACTCTTGAAACTGCATCAAAGAAAAACTTTTTTCTTGTAATCATCAAACTGACTATTAACTTCTATAATTCAGCTATACTCACTTGTGAGGTAGTAGATAATAAAGACAGGTTCTCTTGCATTCAATTCAGTGACCAAAGCCTGGAGCAACAGTGTGTTTTCCTTTAGTCTCATTTTCCCCAAGTCTCTTAATAGCATGAACCTACATGGCACACTATTTATTTGCATCAAGCTATAGGTTTTCTTGTATACCATATCCTCTACTTGTAAACTGACCACTTGGTCTGGTGTTCAATCAAAAAAGCATTCATCAGTTCTAACACTGAAGAAAAAACAATGACTGAATCTTTTGGAGAATATATATATATTGTATGTATAATATATATGAACATATATCTATATCCCTTCTCAAGCCATGAGCCAAAACAAACCCTTTCTGAAATTGCTTTTGTCATGTATTATGTTATAGCACTGAGAAAACTAATGAATACATGCTGCTGGGCTTAAATATAACTAATGTATATCTAATGCAATTGATAATTATTCTTATTCTCATGGATTATACCATACTTGTCCTTCTGAAAAAAAATTCTATCCCTTCATATCTATCTAATATTTCCTATCATTTCCCTTTAACAATAGAATAGATACCTAGTAGAAACTTCTAGGTATCCATTCTGGTAAAATACTTGTTTATGTACACAGGGTAAATTAGACAATGATTATCAAATAATTTTATAATAAAAACCTGGAACTAAATTTTTTATATAAGTGACTGGTTAATAAACTGTAGTACATCCTCACTATGGAATATATGCAGTTTTTAAAGCCTAAGTACCTATGTGAGTCAAAATATAGAAGTATATACACAATTCACACATATAATAAAGCTTATATCTATTGAAAACCATAGTAAAGCTTAAAAGATCACCATCCATAGTTGAGCAGTGGAATATTAAGATTTAAAGGCGATCTGTGACTGTGCTGTTTTGTTTTTGCTTTATTTTAGTGAGACTATAATCATGTACTATTTGTGTAACTTTTTTTTTTTTTTTTAAAAAAAACTTTATTTATTTGCCTTGAACTGGAACTACAGACAGTTAGCTGCCATGTGGGTTGCTGGGAATCAAACCTGGGTCCTCTGGAAGAGCAGAGGGTGCTCTTAACCGCTGAGCCATCTCTCTAGCCCTTGTGTAACTTTTAAAATACCGAAGGTACAGTTGTGGTGCATGCCTTTAATCCTAGCATTCAGGAGCAGAAGCAGGTGAATTTCCTGGAGTTTGAGGCCAGCCTGGTCTACAAAGAAAGTTCCAAAACAGGCTCCAAAGCTACACAGGAAAAAACCCTGTCTCAAAACAACAACCAAACAAAACTCACAAAGCACCTTCCTCTGGCAGTGTGTTCAAGTCAAGACCGGAGACTCTTTCCAGTTGAATCACTCTGGATTGGGCTGTGTCTCTCTTGCCCATCCATTTACAAATGGTGAATTCCTTAGGGAGCTATATCCCCTGCAGGAGGCCTGGCAGATTTGTTTGTCTAGTATTGCTACAGAAAACATTTACACAGAAAAACCCATCTTGGCAAAAGATGTTTAAAAAAAAAAAAAAAAAAAAAAAAGGAGCACGAGAGGCTACCTTCCTTTCTGGGCCCGTGTAACTGCTTCCTTATAGAAAATTGATGTTAAAGAAGACACAGTGTTTAAAATAATAAAATTAAAAACGGGGTGGAGTGGTACAGGGAATGTACTGAAGCCCTGGATTGAGCTTTAGAACAATAGCTGAGTCAATAGCGACGTTCACTTCTGCTGCTTCCAATTTCTAATTTGCTAATTCCAACCTGTTTTCTGTGTGTGTGTGTGTGTGTGTGTGTGTGTGTGTGTGTCTGTGTGTGTTTGTGTGTGTGTGTTGGGGGTTGGGTGTCTGTTATGAAGAGGCGAACTCTGTCCTCTGGTGGGTCACAATGCTAAGTTAAAATGGTAGGTGTGTAATTAAGACTCTCCAGAGCCTTCTTGCTGGCTTCTTTGAGTGGTGAATTGACCTTTATCGCTGCAAACTTGCACAATTCATTCTCATAAATAACCTTGGTGCCGTGTTTACTTTGTCGCCGTGTTCATCAGCCCATCTCCAGGCATGGAGAGCACAAAATCCGGGATCAAAAGCTGCGTGTGGGCACTTCATACCTACGTGCCAAGACTAGGAGCCTCACTTAATATTTATAACCCGAAGTCTAAAGAAGAGAGCACGCTCAATGTCATCCCCTCCCTGACACCCGAAACCAGGTGGTTTTTGTTTCTCCGGGATTCAAGCTCACCGCCAAGCGCAGCCTCCACCGATCCTAATGCTGCCGTGCGTGAGGTCCCGAGCACCCGCTTGGCCAGCATCACCATGGGCTCCCTGAGACTCCCAAGTCTGCTGATCAACCACTTCCTCCTCTCCTTCCTGGCTTCTCACCACAGGCGCTGTCCAGGCTCTTGAGCGCTCTGCATCAGTACCGGCAAAATTCGGTACTGCCACACAGTTAATATTTTACTTTATCATAGGATGGTTTGGGGCAGTTCTATAGTGTTAGCGTCCCATCGCTACATAGACAAATCACCACATATTTGCCGACTTAAAACAATAGAAATTGGTTATTTACAATTTTGAAGTTATCGTACTTAGCTGAAATCAGTGTGTCTGAAAATGTGTATTTTTTGAAAACTGCAGGGAAGATTTTATTTTAATTTGTTTTTATCTGCTTTTCCTGTTGTGCTGACTCATTCTTTGGCTCCCGGTGTTTATCTAAATTCAAAACCAGTATCTTGGCATCTTCTTATCTCTTGGCCGACCCTGGCATCTGTTGTAAGTTCTTTGATTTGCTTCTCTTCTCTTCTCTTCCTCTAAGGACCTTTAACACCCAAACCGACCACTGAAATAATCCAAGTCAGTATCCTCACTTCAGATATTTAACTATGATAAAAAAAAAAAATCTTCAAAGTCTCTTTTACCAGATGTGTTGGTTTAAATAGGGAGGGGCATGAGAAGTTCAGCCTTGTTGCAAGAGGTGGACTTTGAGGCTTCATATGCTTATGCCAGGCTACATATGTGTCTCTCTTCCTGCTGCTTGCAGAGCTGATGTAGAACTCTTAGCTCCTTCTCCAGGACCACGTCTCCCTGCACACCACCATGCTTTCTGCCATGATGATAATGTAAATAAACCTCTGAAACTGCAAGCCAACCCCAATTAGTTGTCCTTTATTAGAGCGTTCATGGTCATGGTGTCTCTTCACAGCAATAGAACATAGAACCAGGTAAGGTAACATATTACAGGTTCCAGCAATTAGAACTCAGGGCATATTTGCATTGGGTGGGCTGGGGCTCTCCCCCAACCCCATAAAGCTTCTCATTACCTTAACATTCTCCCCAGTTTAGTTGTTCAAGCATAATAAAACTGCACTGAACTGGAATTTATTTAGTTAAAAATTAACATGTTAATTCAAACTGATATTAAAATGTAAGCCCAAGGAATAATTCTATTAGATACACATTTTGAAATCAGCACATTTTCTTTCTTTCTCTCTTTCTGTTTTTTTTTTTTGTTTTGTTTTGTTTTGTTTTGTTTTTCAAACAGGGTTTCTTTGTGTTGCTTTGGCTGTCCTGGAACTGGTTCTGTAGATCAGGCTGAGCTTGATCTCACAGAGATCCTCCTGCCTCTGGCTCCCAAGTGTTGTGATTAAAGGCATGCACCTCCACTCCCTGGCTGAAATCAGCCCAGTTTTCAGTAATTCTGTATTTTTGATTATATGTTAGGAGTGTGTGTAGTTGTCTATACGTGTATTGTTCTATGTACTTGTTAGAGTGGGAGATTATGCTGATATAGAAAAGCAAACACTATAACCAATGAGCATATGCTGGATTTATGCCGCATGGCAGCATTAAATGCATGGGATCAAATTGAAGAGATAGGGAAGAAAACCAAATCCTTCACAAAAGTAATTGAAAGCCCCAAAGAAACTTTTACAGATTTTTTTTGTAGAGATTAACTGCAACAATAAACAGAATGGTACTGGATTCAGAAGCTAGGCAATAATAACTGAATCTTTGGCTTTTGAGAATGCTAACACACAATGTAAAAGAATAATTAGACTGTTAAAAGGAAGGCCAGCACCCTTGGAGGATTGGATTCATGACACAATCTAGAGCCTTATAACTGTGATGATAATTGGGTAGGAGAGGTTATTTCTAGAGGTATAAGAAAAAGCCAAAACGTTAAATGTTAAAATTGTGGAAGGCAAGGTCAACAAAAAATTAGACCCCAAAAGGTACAAATCAGGAGAGACAGATTGAGGACCCTAATGATTTCCAAAGATTGCTAGGAGACGTTTTCAATTTAAGAATCACTACTGGGGGGCTGGAGAGATGGCTCAGCGGTTAAGAGCACCGTCTGCTCTTCCAGAGGACCCGGGTTCGATTCTCAGCCCCCACATGGCAGCTAACAACTGTCTGTAGCTCCAGTTCCAGGCAAACACCAAGGCAAATAAATAAATAAAGTTTTAAGAAATAAAAATAAAAAAGAACCACTATTGGAATAAAAAATGATGAACTGGATAATTTGTTCAAAACCTTAAATAGTGACAAGGACTTAAGTAGTCCAAGAGAATTGTCACCTGAAGCTCAGAGAGAACTGGCTTTGGTGGAAGAGAAATTACAAGATGCACATGTAGATCCTGTGGATCCAGACCTTAATTACATTCTGGTATTTTACCCTCTACGCATTCTCCTACAGGAACTTTAATGCAAAGGGAAAATATTATATTGAAATGAATATTTCTATCCCATAATCAGAGTAAGAAATTAAAGACATATGTAGAAAAGATTTCTGTTTGATTTTTAAAGGAAAATTAAGACCAGTCCTACTGAAATGGGTTGTTTTTTGTCTCCACAACTGGGTCAGACAACTACATGCCCCTGACAGAAGCCCTATTGCCTAGCCCTTTACCAGCCTTTTTCAGCCTTTTTGGGCTCTGACAACTGTTGTTTGTGGTTTCTGGTCTTGACTTCCTGGTCTAGCCCAGAGGTTTGGACCCACTCTCAGCCCCACAGAAACATACACAGTACCACTGCCGTTTAGGCCCAAATAATCACATACAGGTTTATATTATTTTTATGCTGATTGGCCTAGGGCCCAGGCATATAACTTGCTAACATCTTCATCTGAACTCAACCCATCTTGGTACATTTTCTCAGAGCAGCATTTCAACTTTTTTTCCTCTGCATCATTTTCTGGAATCTCTGCAGAGTCTGTCTATGTTGCTTTGAGATGTTCTCAGAGGTTTTTTTAGCCTGGTAGCCCTGCCCATACTTCCTGTCTGCCTTCAGCTAATCAGCTTCTTATTAAACCCATAGGTGGGACAAATATTTACAGCATTACCAGCATAATCCCATTACAGACAACAATGCTCCAGTGTCATCTTAAAGCAGATAAAACAAAACAAAATTCGCCCCCTATTCTGAGTGCATAACAGGTTAAAATGCTAAGTTAAAAACAAACAAACAAACAAACAAAAACAAAAAAAAACACTTCAGCCTTCTGGCATAAAAGACAAATCTTTTCGTAGAAGCCAAAAGGTCTCTACAGTCTAGAGTTTGGCTTTGCAAGTCAGCCTCCTATAGGCTGTGGGATCCCAGAGGTCCTAGTTGCTCCTGTGAGACCTTGCAAGTGTGGGCACAAGAGCTGGTGCAAAGGAGGTAGCATATGACCATTCTCCAGATAGACAAGCCTTGACAGTTCTGAAATAGCTGGAACCAAGTGACTAGATCTAAAGTTGAGGGGCCCAAAAGAGATGGCACCAGGTGTCACCTCAAAAGCTCAGTGACTTGGTTGCTGCCTTCATAGAGCTAAGATTATAATGATGCTGACAAGACAAAAGATACTTTTTCTTCGCCATCACCTTTTGGCTCTGTGTCATAAATAGACTACTCCTATGAGCTTATTGCCAGAGACCCATGATTGAGACAATAACCAAAAAGTAAATGGGGGAATGAAGAGAGTAAACTTAGCTCAAGAAACTCCATTTTGTATTCTAATAGTTAGTTTGTGTTATAAAGGTAAAATACCTAAAGCAGTAAAACAGCCACCCCACCCAGGTGGGGTCCAGGAACGTTAAGCTGTAAAAAGTCCCTAAGCATAAGCCAATCAGCAGTACACTTGCACCTTCGACCCCAAGTAACCCTGGCTTGTGGTTTTTGCCTTTAAAAAGCTTGTGTAATTTAGGGTGAGCAGCTCTTCCTTGCCTTGTGCTTCGGGTGCATGGAACAAGCTCCCTGCCTGGCTTGTATCACGCTGACAATAAACTTTACTGTTGCATTCCAGACATCTTTGTCTCTCTAGGGGTTGAGCTCTGGGCAGAACACTTTTTATTAAGAAGAGAATCAAAATTTTAAATTTTAAATTCAACCCTTCTCCCTCTGAGTGTAAATTGAGTCTTAAAATATGATACTTTAAAAAGTTCCTTTTCCTGAAACTCTGGAGAGCTCTATCACAAAAGAACCTGGATCTAGCAACTGATGGAAGCAGATGCAGAGATCCACAGCTAAGCACTGGGTCTATCTCCTAGTCCAGTCAAAGAGAGGGAGGAAAGATTATATGACCAAAAGGGTCAAAATCATGGTTAGGACACCTACAGAGACAACTGACTGGAGCTACTGGGAGCTCACTAACACTGGACTGACAGCTGGGAAATCTTCATGGGACTGAACTAGACTCTCTGCATGGGCAGTTTGTAGGACCTCTGGTAGTGCAACTAGAATTTATTCCTAGTGTGTGAACTGGCTTTTTGGAGTCTATTTCCTACAGAAGGAGACCTTGCTCAACCTTAATACTGGGGGGAGGGGCTTGACCCTGCCTCAACTGGATACCCAGATTCTTTCTACTCTCTGAAGAGTAGATGGGGATGAAGTGGGAGGAAGCTGGGGGAGGACCGGAAAGAGGGGAGGGAGAAGGAACAGTGGTTGGTATGTGAAAAAATTTTTAAATAAAAAATTTTTAAAAAGACACTACAAATTATAGAGCAATTTCCATGTATTTTTCCATGTTAGTGAGGACAATTGGTTTATTTCTCTACCTAGAAGGAGAAATAAATATATTTGAACTCTTAAAAAAGGGCCTATTTCTGATGTAATTTAATATGCAAATATTTTAGATTTGCTCTTATGTATCTTTTTCATATTCTATTTCAAATTCAGTATTAGCATATGAAACTATATTAATGCTGTCAATTTTTACTTTGAAATTACATCACAACACAAACTGTCTTGCTGATGCAACATTTTCTTTCATCCTGGAAGAAAATCTCCCAAAAGATAACTATGTATCCCCATACCCAGCACCTTGACAAGTATATTTACATTCCACTATATTTGTCCAATGTATGGTTCTGATAAACACAATGTAAACGAATAGCTAGGTCCTTTGACAAATTTCCCCATAGAAGTGAATTAGAGGAATCTGGAGAGATGGCTCAGCAGTTAAGAGTACTAACTGCTCTTCCAGAGGACCCCGGCTCAATTCCTAGCACCCACATGGCAGGCAAAACACCAATGTATATAAAATAAGAGTAAATAAATTCTACAAAAAAAATAAATGAATTAGAATTTTTAAGGTAACATTCAGCTTAATTTAACTACAATCTTTTAACTTGTAACCCAGCATCCCCTCCATTGGGCCATAACTTGTCCTTTTGTAAAAGACAAACTTCCAAGGACCCATCATCAACCAGTGCTTGCCACAAAATAATTTTCAAACCATTTTTGACTCAAAAGCAAGGTGTATATCGCTGCAACAGATGATCAGACTCTGAAGAATTACAGGTGACATATATTGTTCAGTTCAGAAGTGACAACCACATGATAAAATTCATATACAGAGAATATAGAGTTCCAGAAGGGTGATGAGACACAGGAGGCCATCCCAAAAGGTGCCCAGCAAGCTGAACAAGCCAGAAGGACCACAGCAGCTCACCCAAGGCATTACCTGAACCTCGGCCCCATAGTTGGCATTGCACCAGCCGGCTGCAGGGCGTCATCACCCTCTCATTACTTCTATGCTGCTCCGATCTCCGGCCCTCGCCCGAAGGACAACTGAAATCAGAGCCTAGACTCGAAGGCCCGCCCCCAGCCACCGCCCTCGCCCCACCCAGGGCGCCAGGCCCCGCCCTCTTTGTGGTGGCTGCCGCGCCTGCGCAGAAGTTCCTGTGCGTGGACGCTGCGGCCCGACGGGCGGGGTGAGTCGGGGCCCAGGCTTTGGGGTCACTGCAACCCTTGTATCTTCGCTGTGTTTTCGCTTGGGCGGCGATCCCTCCTTGTAGGTGGTCCAGCCTAGAAAGAGAGGATTCCCGCGTCCACCGGGCTGAGTCCTGGTGGCTGCGGGAAGAGCCGGTGTCGGTGAGGGAGCCAGGCCAAGTCCATTCTCCGCGGTGACCCGGGATCGTTTTCCCTTGGCAGTCTCTCCTTGCAGCGCATTCCTAAGCTAACTTGGGGTGCTTCAGTGGCCTGGGGTATAGAGAGCCTAACCACGGCTTTCTGGTCACACCGAATATTATCAGGGGTCGATCCTGTCCACTTCTGACTCCCGGACTTCTGCAAGTCACTTTACCTCCATCCAATTTCAAGTGTGAAATGAGGATGATGATAGTTATGATAGCGGCGTATCTTAGAGTAGCTGGGAAAAGGTTCTTGAGTGTTTTGAGCCCGAGTATCTAAAAGGAACATGTTTACGTTTCCTCTTCTCAGGCTGGAGAATAGCAGCCCAAAACTTGAACAGAATTTGGATATGGGATGCTTGTAGCCAATTGAAAAGCAAAATATTAAATATGCTATCTATACATCTTGTGTTAGGGAAAACGCAGGTGCTAGGTAATGTTTAAGCTAAAAACTGAAGCTGATGTTTCGGCAGGTGAAGACTTTGGCTGCCAAGCCTGTTTGTTGGTTCAGTCTTCAAGATCCACGTGGTGAATGAGATCTTCACAGATATAAATCGCGTGCACATTCTTACACACAAAATACATAAATAGATTAAAAAAAAAACTGTAACATTTGATGTTTAGACAACTGCACAGGAAAAAAAAAATATAACCAGAACGTATTTGTGGTGAAGAGTTAATAATCAGGCCTGCCTGAGACTTCTGTTCTTTGTTGGGTCCGCCTGCAACCTTGTCTCTTGCTTGGCACCTGGAAACTTGGAGTTTGGGAGTGTTCTGCTGTAGTAAATGTATATATCCAAAGTTATATTTTATGTCAGTATTATCAGTTACCATCCAGACCCTGGACTCCAAGTCACTAATGGGTTCCCTTGAGCTCAGATTCATAACTGCTTGTTCCCTGTGAAGAGGAGAGTGTATGTTTACCCACCCGAGAGGGAAAGAGCTTATGGAAATTATGGAAAAGTGCCCTTGTCTATTCTAATCAGGTTGAATATTCATTCAAGTGCTCTATGAAATGTCCATGAGTACAACCCACAACCATGTATGTGCTGAGTTTTTTAATCCTTCTGCTGACACCTCAGTGCCAGGAGAGTTCCAGACACAATTTTGATAATGGAAAGTTAATGGATACAGATTTATAAATTTAGAGGTAGAAAGACCAGATTTGCAATCTCATTGTGGTAAGATAAGAGAGTTGGAGGCTAAGGAGATGGGTTAGGGTTTGAAATGTTAAGTAAAGTGCACAGAAGCTGTCCAGAAAGGGGTGTGGTGGATAAGGGTAGACCCAGTATGCTTTCTTTCAAGACTTTCTGAATACATGAAAAAATGACTTTGCGTTCATCCAGAATTGACTTCTGCTAATTGGGTGATATAGCGTTTATCTACCCGAAGTTAAGTGGGACCATGTGCCTTTCTTTATCAGCCAATATGAGCTTCAGGCAAAGCTTTAAGTACCAGCTCTGTATTCGATTTTTTGTCCTTACTGCATTCTGCTGTAGGATGTGTTAACAAGGACAGCTGCATAGACCACCCCCCCCACACACATATACTTAAAAATCACATGGGAAAGCAATATTAAAAAATAATGAAGAACTGTAACAGATGAAGTATAGTGATTGAATCTTCTTCTATAAAACCCCTATAGACTATACTTGAATCATATAAGGAAATTAAAATGTTAGGGTAAAAGATAATAGGAAAAATTTTTCCTACATATGATAGTGTTGTCATTAGAAGAATTGTTTGGTTTTTTTTAAAGCTGTGCTTAAGTATTTAGGGATAATTTTTCATTATTTCTACAACTTATTTTCAGATACTTATCAAAAATAGTCATATCTATATATTGGGTTGGAGACAGTGCTTAAAAGCATATACTGCTCTTGGGACAAGAGCTTGGGTCCCAGTGCCCACACTGGGCAGCTCACAACTGTCTGTAACTCCTTGCCAGGGTTCTGGTACCTTCTGCCCTCCACAGAATTAACATGCACATACCTATAGTCATACTTTAAAAATTCTGTTTATACCTGGGTGGGAGATACTTATTCCTGTGTATTTAAGCTGATTTTTTTCCTTTATTTTTCTCTTGTTGATTTATAGACTAGATGAGTTTGAATATGCATTAAATACATAAAAGTTTAATTTTGAAGATTAAAGTATTGTTATTTTTCTTTAAACTTTTCAGTGAATAACAGATGCGGGTAAAAGATCCATTGAAAGATTTACCTGAGAAAGGCAAAAGAAGTAAAAGACCGTTGCTACCTCATGACGAAGATTCTTCGGATGACATTGCTGGTAAATTGATACCTAGCCCCTCAGAGTGGTTGGGTTATGAAGGAACATTATAGGCTTTTCAGTCAATCAATTCAGTACTTTATTCTCTCCACTTTTTGCATAAATCTGAGAACTAGCTTGTCTAGCTCCCACCACAAATCACCATTGGTTCTTACTGGGATTTTAAGTTACAAGTATATTAAAATTGTCATATTATTCTTCGTCTTTTCTCATGGCTCATTAAAATTAAGTATCTAAGCTACCGGAGGTGCACAGAAGGTGGGACTTTTTGTTTCACTAACTATAGGATGTGCTTGGCCTGGCCTCCCTTCTCCTTCTTTCTCCGTCCTTTCCTGTCATTTCTATGGTGATGTGGCTGAAATAGGGATATATTCCTAGTTCCCCAGTGTCTACATGTTAGCCACTAAGCCACATGCCCAGCCCACAGAACTTTTTCCCTTCCTTCTTTCCTTCCTTCCCCTCCCTCCCCCTTCCTTTCTTCCCTTCCTTCCTCAGCACTTAGGAAGCAGAGGCAGGTGGGCCTCTGAGCTGGAAAACACCCTGGTCTACAGAGTGAGCTCCAGGATAGCCAGACCTGTCTCCAAAAACCAAAAATAAAATAAACTCCACAAAACCAAAACCTGAACTGGCTCCTGTAATTCGTGCCACCATTTGTTTTTCCTTATCCAACAATGAAAATAGCACTATAGCAAAACTAGTGTATATAAAAAGATTGTATGTATCTTTTTATTTTACTTACTTATTGGTACCAGCAAATAAGCTCAAGGCCTGGTGTGTGCTAAGTACCAACTCTGAGCTACAGTCCTAGTCTAAATGTGTGTTTTGCTGCTATCTCTTGCCATCCTGGAGAATAACCATATGTATACCTCTTTAAGATAGTTTTTATTTATATGTGTGTATTTGTCTCTGTCAGTGAATGTCATGTGTGTCTAGGTGCCTGTGGAAGTTAGAAAAAGTGTTGTGACCCTTAGAACTAGAATTACAGAAGCTGGGAGCTTCCTGATAAGGGTGCTGAACTGCAGTCTATGGAAGGGCAAGAACTGCTTAATGAACAGAAAAGACATCCAAAGTCCTTGGCACATTATATGTGTTCAGGAAATAGTCTTATATATATATTGTTTTTCAGAGAAGGTTTCATTATGTATCTCTGGCTATCCTGAATATATACAAGGCTGGTCTCCAATTCATAGAGATCCACCTCCCTCTGCCTCTAGAGTGCTGAGATTAAAAGCATGCACCACTACACCTGGTTTAGTAAATATTAATCTTAATTGTATTTCTAGTCTTGAATTAATTTTAGATTAACATGAAGGCATAAAGAAATATATAGAGGTCTCATTTAACCTTTACTTGTTCTTTCCTGATATTAACATCTGGCATTGCTATAATATAACTTATCGAGGTCTCCAGAGTTACATATACTTTGTATGTGTATTGATATGTGCACTTGCAATTTTGTTATGTTTGTAGTTTTGTAGCCATCAGTGAGCCATGCTTATCAGCATCCTGTATGTTACATATCTTTAGCCCTGCCCTTACCCATAGCTCCTAGCAACCACTGATCCCTTCTGTAATTACTCTGTTTCAAGAATGTTATGTATGTGTATTCATGCAATTATGTATCTTTGTGAGTTACTTTTTTTGAATTTGTGTTTTTTATTTAGTATCTTTTTAATGATACAGACTTTAGTTTACTACTCTGGTTTGCTTTCTGTGCCTGGTAAACACCGTGACCAAGCAACTTGAGGAAGCAAGGGTTTATAGTTTATAAAGTCAGAGCAGGAACATGGAAGTGGGAACTAAGTAAAGGCCATGGAGGAACACTGCTCACTGGCTTGCTCTCTGTGGCTTACTCAGCCTGTTTTCTCACACAGATCAGGACCACTTGCCCAGAGATTGCACGCTGGGTCTTCTCACATCCATCATTCATCAAGAATCACATCCATCATTAATTGAGGAAATGACTAGAGACTTGCCTACAGGCTAATCTGATGGTGGCAATATCTCAGTTGAAGTTCTATCTTTCCAGATGACTCCAGCTTATATCAAGTTAATAAACTAACAAGCAGTCTTGCTAATGATAGTGCTTCCGCCTAGCAAAGAAAATGTTTTCATTTTGTCCCATATTATTCAGTAGGTTTAACATGCCAACACATCAGTTATGCTGTCAGTTTGAACCATGTGAAGAAGGCAGTAGCTGAGAATGTGTGGTCAGTTTGTTCAGAGTGTCTGAAAGAGAGAAGATTCTGTGATGGACAGCCAGTACTTCCTTCCGATGTTTGGTTGTGTCTCAAGTGTGGTTTTCAGGTAAGAAAGGTGTTATTTATATGTATGTCTTCCATTATTTTTAAAATACCTACTATGAGTTGGACTTTTGATGATATAGACCTTAAAGAAGATTCCTGTTTAGATTGTCATGCCAAGATGGACTGTGGAATGTTTAGGATTAAGTAATACATTAGGTAATAATGTATAGTTCATAAATAGTTCAAAAAAGAATCTAACCCACTTGTTCTCATATTTGAACTTTTTTGTCTTTTTTTTTTTTTTCTAAAATTTAGGAAATCGATCTAACCTTTTGAATTCTTTTTTCCATTCATTTTTAACTTTTTTTTTTTAATTAATTTACTTTGTGTGTGTGTGTGTGTGTGTGTGTGTGTGCATGTCACAGCACATTCATGGCTATCAGATGACAGCCTCCTGAAGCCAATGCTCTATTTACCCCCATGTATGTATGACCCAGGGGTCAAGCTCAGGTTGTCAGGATTGGCAGCAGGTATCTTTACTCATTGATCCATCTCACCAACCCTAATACAGGAAATTTTCACTGAAATAAAAAGTTGTAGAGAAGGCCTTTAATCCTATATTGGGATTGTAATTGGGAGGCAGAGGAGATGGATTTGTCAGTTTAAAGCCAGCCTGGTCTACAGAGCTGGTTATAGGACAGCCAGGGATACACCCTAACCCTAACCCTGTCTCAAAAAACCAAAAATAAATAAAAGAATTAAATGCAGAAATTGAGTCACTTCAGAGCCTAGTCATTAATTCAAGAGAAAGGCACTCTCAAAATCAAGCCTTCTATTTCTTTACTGTGTCATCTCCAGCTTCCTGGCTTCAGAGACTGCAGATGCTTCAGGCATTATGTTTCACACAGTGATCTCCAAAGCTTATAAAGAAGGAACAGCATATCCCTTTCTTTTTGCAAATATATGACACTTTCCTCGACTCTTCCTCCCATGTAATTCCCTTTCTTATCTACAAAGGAATTTTATAACACTGACCCTGTTTCCATTTTCAGTGAACTTGGGTGAAAGACTGGGAAATATGTGTTTGGGGCAGGAATCCCTGGGCTAGCAAGATGCTCAGTGTCCCACAGTATATAATATACAGGACAGAAAATGAATGCATTCTTAGATGACAGAGAAATCAATCTCCTGTGGTTATTATAAGTAAATACATAATGAACAGTAAGCTATATACTTTACAAATAATGAAATTTGGTAAAAATTTATATTGCTCTTTGAAACTGTTCCTTCTTGCTTGAAACCAAAACTGCTTAAGTACAATTTAAGATTTGATCAACTTGAAAGAAACTTATGTGTGAATCATACAAGTAATATTTTGTTCATCTTCAGGGTTGTGGTAAAAATTCAGAAAATCAGCATTCACTGAGACACTTCAAGAGCTCTGGAACTGAGTCCCATTGTGTTGTCATCAGCCTGAGTACTTGGGTAATATGGTGAGTCAACTTTGCTAGTATTTTATCTGCTAAAAATTACTGAGCTTTACAAGTTAAAATAAAAATGTATTATCAATGTATATGTTTTTCTCTTATATACAATTTGTGAGATCATTTAAGAAAAATTATTTTACCCATGAACATAAAGCTTAAATTAAAAAAAAAAAAAAACATCCTAATTATAGGGCTGGAGAAATGGCTCAGTGGTTAAGAGCACTGACTGTTCTTTGATTCTCAGCATCCACATGGCAGCTAACAACTGTCTGTAATTCAAAGAAGATCTGACACCCTTACACAGTTATACATGAAGACAAAACACCAATTCACATAAAATAAAAATAAATATTAAAAAAAGTCCTACTTACCTTTCACATTTTGTACTATATAGAAAAGCTCTTGAATTTTTTGTAACAAACTAATGCAGAATTCCAGCATTCTAAGAGAAGGAATGTACTTTAAGCACTCAGGTGGTTCAGGGATTCTCTAAGCACCACAGTGATAATTTTAAAATGTTACTAGAGCCAAGTATGGTGTTGTAGAACAGTAATCACAGCTCTGGGGACAGTTGAGCTATATAACTGCTCTCCCTGAAACCTTGTGACATTCTATTACATTTAAGGCAAACTGCAAAATTTGAATGGTGAGAATCTATATGAACTGTCTCTTGCTTATTTGCCCACCTTTCCCTTTGAATTTCTTATTTGTATGTAATTTAAAGACAGAATTGTAAAGTGCATACCTTATATATAATTATTTAAGGTGCTTTCTTAACATTGGCTTGCATTTTATATTTTTTCAGGTGTTATGAATGTAACGAAAAACTATTGACACAGTGTAACAAGAAGGTTTTGGCTCAGATAGTTGACTTTCTCCAGAAACATGTTTCTAAAACCGAAACAGGTAACTTAAGCAATTTGGATTGCAATATAGTTCACAGTTTGCATAAAGAGTTCATAAAGAATACCTTTGTCCCCACACTCAGGAGGCAGAAGCAGGCAGATCTCTGCACATTTGAGGCCATCTCAGTCTACATAGGGTGTTCTAGGCCAGCTACCGCTAAATATTAAGAACCTACCTCAAATACAAAACAGATCACATCTTTGAATTCACCAGACTTTTCTCAGTCTGTAATTTGAGTAAAAATATTGTCATATGTTCTTTGCCAGCAGTCTCATCTTGCTATCATGTAAAGTGTGAATATTTCTAATATAAGAAATGAGTATGTAGCTATACAATATAACAGTACTAGCTTGAATTCAGTCTCCTACATTATCATCTGTGGGCTTCTGCTCCCTTAGTTTCCATATGATAAAATTCTGATAAAAATTCTATTTTGAGGAGTATTATGAAGCTTGACAGTAATACTTTCACAGAGTTAGAAATAATGTTTATGAAAACACTGGACTCATCCGTGACACACATTTGGAACTGCAGTCTACTATTATGTGTTGCATAATTGCTGTGCTGGTTTGGTCCTAGTTACCCAGATCCAGGCTGGACTTCATTGTTCAGGGATGAAGTTGTCCACTGGTCTGCTTGCTGGCTCCAATTTTTAAGTTTTTAAGGTTTTACATTTATTTGGGCCTGTGAGATGGCCCAATGGGTACAGACGTTTTCTGCTAACCCTGATACTTTTGAGTTCAATCCCTGGGACCTTGGGAGGGAGGAGAGTCAGTGTGTGTGAGTACACATTCCAGGGCACCTGTGTGGAGGTCAGAGGACAGCGTGTGAGCATTGGTTCTTGTTTGCACCTTGTGCAACCAAGACCAGGCTTATGTCTTCAGGCTCAGCAGCATGTTGCTGCCGCCCTGTTGGCCCTTGAGACGCCTTTGAAGAATTGAACTGCTTGGAATGCAGCATCAGCAACTGAAAGGCTTATAAAAATATAGTTATGATAAAAGTGCTGGGTTTGATCCCAGCACCTTGTGCAGGATAGGAAAACACTACCACTAAGCGACATCAAATCTTTATTTGTCGTACAAGACAAAAACAAACAAACAACAAAACCCATAGTTTCCGTTGTATTCCAGTATTTGGTTGTCTTTATTAGCGACCTGTTAGTCTAAAGAGGCCGTTGTGGTAAAGCCGGAGGAGGAGGGGCTGTGAGCCACGCTTCTGGACAGCAAAAGAAATCATTGATTTTATTACTTCTCTAGTTAACTTATTCAATAGTCATTTGCAGGAGCCCGACTTTGTCTCAGGCATGCCAGAGATGGCTCAATTTCTGCCAAAACAAGGAACCAGGGAGATGTGGTAAATGGCTCTAAGTGCTCAGCAACTGAATCTGGCCTGACTCTTGAGATGTGCACATACATGGCATTTACTTTGTTGGCCATAAGGACACATGCAGTCATTTGATGCCAGCAGCGATGGGGAAACTGTTTTTCTGCATTTCTTACTATAGTTTCCCTAAGGTTAAATAAAAACAGTGTTATAGCCATTTAGTTGTTTAGATTTCTTGAATACTTATTTGCAGGAAGAATATTAGTAAGGGAGTAAGTCAGTTTTTCATTGCTGTGACCAAAACCTGAGAGAAACAGCTAATGGGAAGGATTTATTTTGCTCCCTTATTGTCTTATGGTGTAAGAGGTTTCTGTCTATGATCAACTTGCTCCATTGCTATGGACCAATGTTGACTCAGAACATCATTGTAAGCCTTTGTTGTTGTTTTTTTTTGAAACAGGGTTTCTCTGTGTAGATTTGGCTATCCTGGAACTCACACTGTAGACCAGGCTGGCCTTGAACTCACAGAGATCTGCCTGCTTCTGCCTCCCTAGTGCTAGGATTAAAGGCCTGAGTCACCACCACCTAGTTTTCTCTCTGTCTCTCTCTCTCTCTCTCTCTCTCTCTCTTTCTTCTTTTTTTGAGTCAGAACAGCATTGTGATATGTGTTTGCCACAGCAAAGTTGTCTGCCTGCCTCACGGTGGCTGGGAAGCAGAAAGAGGGAGTAACTTAGGAAGGGGCCAGGGTGTTAGTTTGGCACGTGAGAGCAAGTACACAACGCCACACACTAGAGTTTATTTAAGAGAAGAGTCCCAGGCAGGTAAAGAAACAGAGGAGCGAGAAAGTCAGGGGACTGAGAAGAAAAGGACCGGAGCACATGCTCGCAGTCGCTTTTAAGGGAAGGGGCGTGCATGGGTAAGCGTCATGGGCCCAGGGAGGTGCTTCCAGGTCCAGCTATGGTCCAGGGAGGTGCTTCCACAGGGTTTACGTAGCCACGCCCAGGGGCGTGCCTCAGTACAAGGTGCATCCCACCTGGGCCAGAGTTGGGCCATCTACGTGGAATGCCGGAAATCCTTACACAGGGTAGCATACAACCCACAAAGACATGTTCACAGTGACCTACTTCCTCCCCTCCTAAAGTTTCTGTTCCTAGCACATCCTAAATAGCAACACTAACTGGGGTCCAAGCCAGGAACATGAGAGTTGGGTGATTAGTTACTTTTCTACTGCTGTGAAAAGATGCCATGACCAAAAGTAACTCAGGGAAGAAGGAGTTTGTCTTGGCTTATAGTTTCAGAGGAATTAAGAGCCCATCACAGGGGAGGAAACACTGAAGCAAGTGGCAAGAGGTCACATCTTCAACTACAGACATAAGGTAGAGTTACCTGGAAGTGGGGCCAGTCTGTAAACCCTCAAAGCCAACTCCTGTTGACATACTTCCTCCAGTGAGATTGTATCACTTTCCTGGTGCCACTCACTAGAAACCAAGTGTTCAAATATCTGAGCCTGTGTGGGACATCCTTCGAGCCGTTTAGGTATTCAGACCATAATAGAACATGGGCTTTGAGTTAGGGGCTTGGCATTCCAACCTTGCCAGTCAATAGCTGTATGACTTCAGGTGCTTATTTTAGCTTCATTTTTCCCCTTAGCACGTGGTTGTTTTTTTTCTGGGCTGCTTTAGAGACTGATGGGTAGTGAATCTAATCCTTAGGGTAATGAGGGACTGGAGGCATGCTCAACAGTAAGAGCACCCACTCACTGCTTCTGCACAGGAACTGGGTTTGGTCCCCAGCACCTATATGGCAGCTGCTCACAACTGTCTTGTTATTCCAGTTCCAGGAGGCCTGATGTTCCCTTTTGGTCTCTGTAGGCATTACACACATGTGGTGCACATACATGAAGCAAGGCACTCATATACTTTAAAAAATTAATGACAAGTAATGTTTTTTTAAAAAATAACAAGACTTTACTGGGAATTTTAATTGGTGTTCAGAGCCCTCCAGGTACTCGTAAGCAGGTGTGCTCACTGGAAAAGGAAAGCACTAATAGATGCTCTTGGTTTTTCAGCTGATCTCTCAAAGGATAAATTGTGGTCAGATGGAAATAAAAAAAACAAATCATATCATTTCAGGTGGTGGGAGACTAATCCTTAGTTGTGTTTGAGGAGCCTTGAGTAGCCCCAGGACACGGACTTTGAGATAGTGTGAGAGTAAGTAGACTTTCACAGTGAGATAGTTTTGAATTCATGGTTTTCAAAAGTTCAAGTTAAAGTATTTCTCAGACAAATATGGTTTTGAAAAAGATTCCATGACATGTTGGAAAAAAATCTGTCATACTCTGGTAAGAAGTTTCAGTGTATTTTAAGAAAATACTTTGGAAATAAATTTGGAAATGAGAATTTCTATGAAGGAAGAATTTGGAAGAATGGTACCTCTGATCATGCTGTTATTAAATAATGATTGTGAAGCCTCTATACAGGTAAAATGCCACATATCATAATTCAAAAGGATATGTGCTTGGATATGAGGAAGATAATTCTTTTTTGTTTAGTCTTGAGATTGTATATTAACTACAACATTCCTCCTTCCAGACCTCTCCCTGATCATGGCCACTTTTTTCATGAGTTCTTATTGATTCCATATATGTATTTGTATATGCATGTATATTTCCAAATGTAACCTCTTGAGTCTGTATAATGTTACTTGTGTGTATGTTTTCAGAGCTGGTCATCAGTCACTGGACAGCCAGCTGGTGTGCTCTTCCCTGGGGAGGGCCATTTCTTCTTCAGTTGCCTGACATTCTTTGTGTAGGAAAGAATGATATCAATTTTTTTTTTTAATGATTTTGCACTAAGTAAAAAAGAAAGCCAGTACTGGCTCCATAAACACACTTCAAGTTATGCAAGGATTCTTTTTGAACACTTTTAATGTTACTTACAAAAAAAATAGGCTAGTTCCCCATGCACCTCTAAAAACACTTTGAAGAAATGCTTGAGGCTCAAGGAACTTTGGTTATGTAGCTATGTCTGTTGGTCTTTGTTAGAAGTGAAACTAAAAAGTTGGAATGGTCACTGAGAAATATCAATGATTCCATAACAGTTAACATAAAATAGTTATTAGGAGCACTAAATAGTTTTCAAAATTGAATAAGTAATATTTTACACTTTGGGGGGGGTGGTTGAAGCCAAGGTTTCTCTATATACCCCTAGGTGTCTTGGATCTTGCTCTGTAGACTAGGCTGGCCTCAAACTGAGATATCCACCTGCCTCCACCTCCCAAGTGCTGGCATTAAAGGCAAGCATCATCACCACTTGGCAAAAATAGCTGTGATGTCACATTTGTTTCTGTATCAGAAGTGCATCCAGCACAACTCCAGACCTTAGACAGCAGCACACACAGGCACGTGGAAATACAGACAAGCTGGGACTTGATGTAGGCTTTCTGATGGAAACCCCAGTAGAAGGCCAGTAGCCTAGAAGCTCAGTGTATTATTTATTTAAAGATTTCATTTATTATGTATACAACATTCTGCCTCCACTATACCTGTGTGCCAGAAGAGGGCACCAGATCTCAAGGTAGATAGTTGTGAGCCACCATATAGTTGCTGGGAATTGAACTCAGGACCTCTGGAAGAACAGTTGGTGCTCTTAACCTCTGAGCCATCTCGGCAGCCCAACTCTGTATTTATTAAACAAAGAGGAAGGGTTGTAGTCCAGTGGGTGGAGGGAAGGGTTATAGCATAATTGGACAGGGAGAGAGGGTTATGGATGCACATCTGACTCAAGAAGACGGTGTACAGCCTTCAAGCTGTGAAGGTAGGGTTGGGGCTGTGGTGGACATTTTGTTCACACACAGCCCCTGAGGAAGGTTTGCTAACCCTTTGTCTCTCACCAAGGGGGGCTTCACCACTGCCATGGGGCTGAGGCAGAGTCCTGGACATGGCCTTGCCTATGTCAACAACACACATTCACTTAGGATCTCCCTCCTTCCTGAGGATTTACAATGAGGAGGGAAGGGAAGAGAAGACAAGGGGCATCTTAAGCTTGTGAAAGGACTTTTGGACTTAGGGGCCCCGGGCTTCCAAGGAGGAGGGTGTCTTCAGGCATACTGAAGAAGCTCAGACTAATATGTCTGTTCTCTGTCTTCAACTTTGCCTGCCATTGAGGCCTCAGCCTGGTGACTACTTCCAGCACTCTTACTCGGTTTTCCTCACCCTTTTCTCCCCCTTAAGATACACTATGTAGTACACTTAGACTGGAATAGCAAGCATACTGCACTTGGTGTTGTGTCTTTGAGGAGTAGATTCTAGTTGGCATTTTGTCTTTCTCTGATATGGCTAAGTGGTAGTCCCTGCTGAATTTAACTGAACTGGAATGTAAACAGTTGTTACTAAAGGAATAACAGAAAATCTTTGTTATTTCCAACCTCCCCAAACCCTGAATATTAGTATCAAAATTATTTTACTTGCCAATGTTATATTATGTTTGAGTTTCTGCTTTATGCAAAATGCTGTGTTTGCTATACTAGATGAACCAGATGTACCAGGTGAGGCAGTGAATGGAATTAACCTACTTCCCAGTTACTGTCATTGCCAATCTGTTGGTATTACGAAGAATGTAAAGAAATCACACTTCTTGTTTGCTTGTTTATGTGGTGTTAGGATGCAGTAAGTACAGTGGGCTATTGGTATCTAACCATGATTAAAAGAGCCAAGGATATTTATTTAGAATAGCCTTCTAAGCTAAGAGTAGAAGGTTATTTAATCATGACATGGCAGAAAGAGAAAGGATGTGTGTTTGAGGCAGAAGAGACAGGGTTTGATGGTGCTGCAGATGGTGAGAGGTGAGGACCAAAGTAGAAGCAGATGTTTAAGGGCCTCCTACTTGTAACATTTATCTTTAGGATAGTGAAGGACTAGTTTTCAGTTGAGAAGTGAATGGTCAGTGTCATTAGTAGGTTATTTGACTGGTAATACGAGGCAGATAGAAATGGATATTCCTGCTATTATCAGTGACATTTATCATATGACTACATGTTTCTAAGGCTGATAATTAACTAGGAATTATATTTTGAGAATAGGTGAATTAATTATTATTCATGTTGAAGGTAGAGGGATTGTGGTGAAAACAGTTTTTCTTAAAACTTTTTTCAGCTGTAGAAATGGGCAAATTAGCATTAATACTACATGACTGGTTTAGGTAATTGCATTAAACAATTGAGATGAATCCAGTGCAGGTTCCCAGAAGAATGCTTACAGCTGTGTAGATTTCACATCTGATGTTAGAATTTGTGTGTGGGAGCTCACCCTTGTGAAATGCATAAAGAAAAGGTCATATATAACAGAAGATCAAAAAAGGACAAAAAATATCCTTGCAAGATCCAACCAGAATGATGTTAAGAAGTAGACAAAAAACCTGGGAACAACAGAAGAATGAATAACATTGGCAGAGCCCCTGGGGATGGAAGAACAAAGTCCAAAGGGTTTTTTAGGGCCGGACCATGAAACTGTCCCATATGACAAAGGTGGCTATCTGTCATTATGTATTTGTCCAGCTGAACAGAACATACACCACCAAGAGGAAACAATGTAAACTATGGATGTTGGGTGATTGTGAAGTGTCAATGTAGGTTCATCATTTCTAACAAATGAGCCACTCTGGTGATGGATGTGGATGATGGAGAGGTTTTGAATATGTGGGAATGGGGTGTGTGGATCCATTTTGCTTTGAACTTAAAAGTTTTTATTTTTTTTTTTATTTTTTTTTTAAACTGACCCATGTACTCTGAAAGGTTTTTTAAAGCTACTTTACTTTAGTAGGCTTGTGTAACTCTGTAGTATTATACAAATACCAAACGCAGGAATTCCTAGTGGAATATTGGTTTGCTTTTTGTGAACTACACAAGAGATTGAAAGTTCCATGCTCTTTCTAGAGAGATTTAGCCCAAAATATCAGTACTGGTAGGATGCTATTTTTATTAGGACTAAAAAAAATAAAGTATATACTGCTTAGTTCATTATGCTAATACTTCTTGGGTTACCAAAGACCTAAAATATGTTTGTTTTTAAAAGTGTTTTTATGTTCTCCCCTGTACCCATATATATATATATATATATATATATATATATATATATATATATATTTTAAAGTTTATTTTTTTACCTTTGCCTGGAACTGGAGCTACAAACATTGTGAGCTGCCATGTGGGTGCTGGGAATTGAACCCCGGTCCTCTGGAAGAGCAGTCAGTGCTCTTAACTGCCAAGCCATCTCTCTAGCCCCAATATATGTTTAAAGTAAAACAGTATTCAATGGTTTGATTAGGTTCCGAAGCCAGGGATTAAAATACTATGACCATATATAGTAAAAATTAGAAAGTGGTTTAATACCCTTTTAAAAGATAAATAGTTTCTTCTGCCATAAAGTGAAAGTCCTGCTCTTAGTTACATTTTCACGAGAGGAACAGGAGCTCTTTCCTTGTCTCTGCGGAGTCCCATCAAGTAGAGGCTGGGACTTCACCTGTAAGCCATGGCAGGGAAAGGCATAGCTGCTGGAGGGGTGACTGCTGTTAATACTGCTTCACAAGATGTGCTGAAGACACATTCTTATCCATGAAGGCCCTGCACTTGGAATCTGCTGAAGCTGCCAAGCCCATCTCTTGGTGCTTGTGTGGGATTTGTAGACCCTACATGTGTCAGGTTAGTGGAGGCCCTTTGTGCTGAGCATCAAATCAAATCAAATTAAATATCCTAGGCTTACTATTGCTATGTTAAAACACCATGGCCAGATGGAACCTGGAGAGGAAAGGGTTGATTTCACCCACAGTTCCATATTAAAAGTAGTGAGGACAGGAACCTGGAGTCAGGAGCTGGTTCAGAGGCCAGAGAGGCCGTAGATGGGTGCTGCTTACTGGCTTGCTCAGACTGCTCTTTGTGTATGTAGACTATAGGCTTCCAAGGTAAGGTACAGAGTTATTTTAAAAGCCCTAAGAAGACAGGCAGGGCTACACAGAACAAACCTGTTTTAAAGGGGGTGGGAGTGGGATGAAGGTTTGTTCTCCGAGTGGTGGCAGCATACATCTTTAATCTCAGCACTCAAGAGGCAGAGGCAGGTGAACTCTGTACAAGTTCCAGTACAGCTAGGGCTACCACACAGAGAAACCTTGTCTTGAGAAAACAAAAAAATTAAAAAAAAAAAAAAGAAAAGCATAAGAGTTATAGATAGAGGAAGTGTGGGGTCAGGGTCATGTGGTGGTTCAGTACCCAGCACAGCAACCATCTATAATGAGATCTGATACCCTCTTCTGTATACTGTATACATGATAAATAAATAAATCTTTAATTTTTTTTATGTGAATTGGTGTTTTCCTGTAGGCATAACTGTGTAAGGGTGTCAGATTTTGTGATTACAGACAGTTGTTAGCTGTCATGTGGATGCTGGGAATCCAACTCAGGGTCTCTGGAAGAACAGCAACCAAAATGAGCAAACAAAGAAAAAGCTAGAATGCCTGAACTCTGTTCTTTGCATTCTTATTCTTCATAATTCTGTTAATGTGAAGGGATATATGATGATATTGTGGATAAACTATGCTTATAAAATTAAATAACCTTGAAATCCTGATCTTACTCTTTCTAATAATGGGTACCCTTTTTTTGAATTGTGGGTAAAATGAGGTTAAAAATAATGACCATAATAAAAAATGTGTGCACTCTTTTAAAGTTTTTTGTAGTAGCTTTGTCCTTTTCATTTTAACACATTCTATAAACATTCTTGGTCTTTAGGATATTTGGTTCTGTGTTTATAAAGGAGGTGGAGAGCCTGTGGTATGGCTCATGTTCTAGCATGCTCGCCTAGATTTGCCTAGGGGTTGAAACCTGGAGCGCAGGCCCCATCAGCACATAAACAGCAAGAACAGACACAACTTGAGGTGTAAAATACTTGATTAGTTTAGACACTCCCCGTTTTAAACTAGAATCTTAGCTCTTGGCAGAAAGTCCATAGTGAATAATGTACAAAACCTATATGTAGGTCCTGAAGGGTCTGCTGAGATAATACCATAAATTCAAGGCTTTATGGACCAGCTATATTATATATATTCTGGCCATAAATCATAAGTATTCTATATAAATATTATAATAGCTGGCACACTGTGGCATTCCATAAACTGGATTTTAATTATTTTGTATTCTAAAACTTTCCCTTTTACTTTAAATAAAAAAAGTAGCTTTCAGAAAATAGTGCTATGTTTTCTGGTTAAATTACCTGATGTATTTAATACACAAGCCTAATAGCATTATTAATCTTGGATGTTTTCTCATAGACTTACTGTAAAAGTGAACAGACAGACCTTTGCCACTTGTGTGAAATGGCTATTTAACCATGAAATCAACTGTGTTTATTGCTGCTGCCCTGTGGGCATGTTCTTTCTGGCAGTGCTGTCCTTATTTGGTGGCTGTGCATGGAGAGCCAGGTGGTGCTGCAAAGCATCGCACAGTGAAGCGTGGATATCTCCAGATTTGACATTTGTCATTTCTTACTGCTGAGGGGAAGGGGGAAAATCTGTTTTTCCATATGTTTATGCTTTTTTTTCTTGCCTGCAGTTTTGTCCAGATGGTCTTATGAACATTGTTTACTTTGGGATGTCATCCCAGATGTTTTAAAAAGTGATGGGTGAATGAGGTACAGAAATACATAAAGTATATATATAAAAAATTTCAATGTTACTTATTTTTAGGACTATTTTTCCAGTGGATTTATGTGTGTGTGTGTTTACCTATGTGTAGTTACTTATTTCCTTTAGTCATTGTTTTCTGAGTGAAAAGTTAAAAGAACAGGACTGGTATGTAGTTCAGTTGATAGATTGCTTGACTAAGATGTAAGAGTCTGGGTTCAGTCCCCAGCAGTTAATAAAACCTGGCATGCTGATAACTGTGTGTGATCCTGAACACTGGAGGGAAGCAGGAGGAGGAGGAGGAGGATCATACCTCTGTAAGCTGCATGAGTCCTTGTTTTAGGTATGTTACATATCAGAGTAGCACTTACTAAGGATGTCAAAGAAAGGGAAGTATTCTGAGGATTCATTTTTCAGAGCTGCATACACCCAAATCTCTGAGTATCTTAGCCTGATATTTTTTATAGTTATTTTCATTTCGGATGTAAAGTGATAGATTTGTAATTGGAATATTACTGTTATGTCCTTGAACAGATCAATTAACCTGTCTAAGACAGTGCTGTGATTAAAGGCATATGCCACCCTTCCTGATGTAGAGACATTTTATTTAGTGGCATAGCCACTTGTAAGGAACCATTGCTTTTGTAAATGGTCCCTTACCTGGGATCTTGTATGAAACACTAAAAAATGAGTTACCAAAACAGCACCATTGACAACAAATCAACCATGGGATGAAGAATGGGATTAGCTGGGAAGCAAGGATCAGCAAGAGTAGGAGACCAAGAATATAATAAAGGAGAATAGATATGACAAAAATATTAGATACATGAAAAATTAATATATGTGAATAAAAGAAATAAAAATCTATTATCAGGGAATATCCACAAGATCAGACATCAACACTAGTTTTTATGCTTGATGAATTTCCAGAATGTATGTGAAGGACTTGAGAATCTGTGTTCTGGGAGTCCTGGAACTGTGGTCTACTGTGGGTTTATCAAGGGGTGACTATAAATGTTTTTGTTTGTTTTTAAGACAGGGTTTTATATATCCCAGATTTGGTCAGACGCTCACTATATAGTTCAGGACAACCTTGAATTTCTCATTTTTCTGCTTTCACCTTTCACATGCTGGGATTACATATATATGCCACCAGCCTGCGACTCTGTGCTATAGGGAATGAACCTCGGGCTTCCCATATGCTAGGCAAATAGTCTATGAGGTAAGGTACATTCACAGCCCCCTGTATGATGATTTTGAGTCACAGTGATCTATTACATAGATATCATCAACATGTCAGTTTGTAAATGGTAAGAATTGTTCTTCATTTTTACATTGTTATTGAACACAAACTAATAATGCAGTTTTCAACTGGGCACGGTGTCACATAACTTTAATTTCAGCACTAGGGAGGCTGAGGCAAATTTAAAACCACCCTGTCTACAGAGCAAGTTTTAGTCCAACCACAGCTACATAGACCCTGTCTGCAGAGCTGTATAGAGCCTGTTTCAAAAACAAGTAAGCAAAAATAAAATGGCAGTTTCCAGATCTGTCTGTGCAAGTTATCTAAGTTGTCCAGAACCACGCATGTCACTCACGTTTATTACATACTATACCTTTTTGTAGTATACTATATCCCATTAAATATTTTAACTTTTAAAATTTCAAACTCATGGAAAGTTGCCCATTTTACCAAAGGGCATCACTGTAAAGGTGGTAGTTTTTCTGACCCGCTCCTTTCTTCTGTTTACCAGTTGTCAACTTTTCACCCGAAGTTTCCCCTCTTAGTATAGTGTCCTTTTCCTTTAGCCCCAGCACTCAGGATGCAGGGGCAGGCACGACTGTGAGTTTGAAGCTAGCCTGGTCTACGTTGTAAGTTCCAGGACAGCCAGGACTACCCAGTGAGACGCTGTCCCAAAAAGAAAGAAGTTTCCCCTCATGGAGATGAAGAGATGGCTCAGCAGTTAGGAGCACTTGCTGCTCTTTCAGAGGACCTGGGTTTGATTTCCCCCGACCCACAAGGTGGCTCACAACCATCTCTAACTCCATTCCCAGGGGATCCAATGCCCACTTCAGCCTTTGTGGGCATCGAGCATGTGGACACAGCTAATAGGCAAAATACCAGTGCACATTAAAATGTTTTTAAATTTAAAAATTCTCCCACCGTTTAATCTCATCCATATTCATTCATTCTGTAATCATCTATTTTACTGCCCATGTTTACTTTGATATTCAAATGGTACACCTTGGACTGACATCCCATGCAGCCTGACCTAAACGCTATTTGTGGCTGAAGATGACAAATTTCTCATCATCCTGCCTCCACCTCCTAAGACTCAAGTGTTCATCGCCATTTTGAACCCTTCCTCACTTTTGGCACAACAGTTTTATGAGCTCATTTCTCATCTTTCCTACTTGAGACTTAGGATAGTTTGTCTTTAACCACTTATTTCATTTTCTTGTATTTAGAAGGAAGGTCTTTTCTGTTTGTTCTCTTCTGTTTCCCTTTAGACTTTTAGATTCCTCAGGAAACTACACTGTGATGTGATATAAAAGTACAGATAAGTATATTAAAATGAGTTTAATTTGATAGCAGTAAAATATAAAACCAATTTTGTTTGTGGTCTCACCCTTCAGGAACACTAATTCAAAAGTTCAGTCTTATTTGATTTTAAATGATATATTTAAAGTGTCAAGTGATACATTTAACTTTACCTCTCACGTAAGTTTTCTGTAACTTATGTATGTTTCATAGGTGCATTTTCTAGAATCGTAAAACTTTGTGAAGAAAAACGTGAAACGGGTGAAACAAAGAAAGGAAGAAAAGGCAGCTGTGTGCCACCTGTTAAGGGCATTACAAACCTAGGAAATACTTGCTTTTTTAATGCTGTTATTCAGGTAAGCATCATCAGAATGATTTGTGAACTCTAAACAAATATTTAAACTGGTTAATGTGAGCATAGACACACTTGTAGTGTAGATTGTCCAATGACTGGTAAATGTTATTCTAGAAAGTTCCTTTTGTTTTTCTTAGTTCTTGGTAATTATCATTTGGAACAGTCAGTTTCTGGCCTGGCCTTTCCAGCCTAGCCCTGAGGTTCATATCCACTCGCAGCCCTGCTTTGGCCTAGCCCAGAATAATCACACAAAGACTTATATTAATTTCATGCTGATTGACCTATGGCTTAAACATATTGCAAGCTAGCTCTTTCATCTTAACTCAACCTATTTCCATTAATCTGTTTAGCCCTGTGGCTTGGTACCTTCTGTCAGAGCAGCATGGTTATCTTCTTTCCTCCACGTCTGCTGGCATCTCTCCTGGTGTCTGTGCTCTGTTCCTCCTATTCCCAGATTTTCTTAGTCTGGTAGCCCCGCCCATACTTCCTCTCTGCCTTCTGGCCAATCAGCTTCTTATAAACAGTAGGAGAGACAAATATTTACAATGTAACGGAACATGATCCTGCTATAATCATATGTATACTCAACAGTGCTACTTAGAAGTCTGTTGTTTTGTAGTGTTTCATTAGACATACTGACAGAAAATGTAAAGAGGTTTCAGTTAGATCTATAAGATTTTAAGCAGACATGTTTAGCTGTGCTGGATGAAATTGGAAGCTTTGAGAACATTCACGTCCTCACATCAGAACCACACTAACTGAATGGAGGCTTGACTCTCTGTTTAGAACTTGGCTCAGACTCACATTCTCTTTGAACTGATGAACGAGATGAAAGAAGATGGCACCAAACTCAAGATTTCTCTTTCGTCAGCTCCACAACTGGTGAGTAACAAGTACGACAGCCACAGAATCATAACAACCTGTCTCCAAAATATTTCTTTTCTGTTTCTCTAAGCAACTAAATTGTTCTGTAGTCTGAGAGCTTTAAAATATAATTTTAAAGTATCTTGTAAAAACAATCAGATAAAGTTAACGGTTTTGGAAATTGTAATGTGAAGGTATGCTAAGGTTCAAATATATTGTGGATTAAAAAAGTAATGAGGCAATTTTTATTTATGCATCCTGGAAAAAAAAGAGAGTCAGATTTATTGAGCAAATGTTTAGGACTCTTGTAGTTAACAGTAACATTTATTTAAATTTAGGGTTCATTGTTGTTGCTATTTTTTAAAGTTAGATTTAAATATTTAATATCTGATGATTTAGTTTCTTTTTTGTTCATTTGTTTGTGACAGGCTATCACTGTGTAGCCCTGGCTGTTCTGGAACTCCCTCTGTAGACTAGGCTGACCTCAAACTCAGAAATCTGCCTGCCTCTGCCTCCCGAGTGCTGAGATTAAAGGCATGTGCCACTACTGCCTGGTTAGTTTAATGTATTTTTATTAATAGTTTACTTATTTGGGTAACACGAGAGTGAATGACAGCCACTTTAGCAGGCTTACCATGCTCTTCTCTTCCTGCTCTCTCGGTAGATTAGACTTGCTAAGATAGAGAGTGGTAGATGACCTGTCTGCTGATGGCATCTGTCTAGAGTAAATCCTCATTTCTTTAGAAACAGCTGGCAGCCTGGACAGCCATCCAACCTAGGCTATCAGTCAGGCTAGGGCAAGGGAAGCAGAAGCCTAGCCCCTGGGAGGGTAGCTCTAGGGTAGGGGCAGGATGAGGAGTGGTGCTGAGAGAGCTGCCCTGCATCTGCTTTGATATGTTAATAGGCACTTCATTTAGCCATTTGTGCCTAACAAATGAGACCTAACTGTAGGTGTAGGCAAGGGATTCAACTGTGAAATCAGCCTTCCCTCCTGGCTGTCCTGACACCTAGCATGAAATTCTGGGGAAATTTCCAGTTCCTTGGGGTCCATTGTTTCAACTGCAATATGTTCAGATTGAGTGACTCAAGTCTCTTTGGAATACCTACACTTCTGCTAGGCTATTTACAGCATTTAATCCTGTTTTCTATTTTTAAATATTTTATATATGAAGAGCTAAAAGTTACTACACTTGAGGCAATTTAATTACTATCATTTAAATGAAGTATAACTTTAAGATTATTGACAATATTTTGTTTTAAAATTATGTATTTCTAACGTGTCATTGATCATGTTTTCAAAGGATCCATTAGTGGTGGAACTTTCAAGCCCTGGACCATTGACTTCAGCCTTGTTCCTGTTTCTTCACAGCATGAAGGAGGCTGAAAAGGGACCACTTTCTCCTAAAGTTCTTTTCAATCAACTTTGCCAGAAGTGAGTATGTCTGTATTCTTAATATGAACAATGAGGTCACAAAGTACTAATGCATTCCCACTCAACAAGGGTTTTATTTCTGCTGTGTTGTTTTGTTTGCTGCCCAGACTGCCAAGACAACGAAGCCACATCTGTGTGCTTAGCCACATCTGTATGCTTTATGCAAATTATCACTATCCTCTTTAGAAGTAGCGTTCATCTCCAATTTATGTGTTAGGAAACCGACTCAGAATACCTAACTCAACAACAAAGCTCAGAATCAAATGAAGTCTGTCCTGACTCAGGTCCATGTTGTTATATTATATATGTCTGTATCTGCCAGGAGGTTACAGCTGTTGGTGGGTTTTGGAAGGGTGAATTGCTTGTGCTACCTGGACATTGTTTCTTTATGGCTTGGGGCTATTGCCCAATACAGCCTGATGCAATTCCTCTTGACCCAAGGCTATCACCAAACATATTACAATTTTGGAAGGGTAAAAAAGGAAAAGGGAGGAGTCATAGTTTGGGGGGGCAACTGCTTCCTGCTAGAGGGGTTCTGCAATCTCAGTGGTGGAAGGGGCACATTGAGGTTGCTTCTGGGTTGGATAAGGGCTACTAATCTCTGGGCAGTAAAAGCTGGTAGTCTTTGTTGGAGGAACTTGGTGAGACAACTTGGGAGCCAAGTGGTGGTACAATTTGTTTCTGGTCCTACACCTCTCTGATGATGAGAGCTGGGAAGCTGGAAGCCTGATTATCTTGAGCTTGGTGGGACCTAGAGATGTGAAGTGAAATTGTGGGGCAGTCTTGTTGAGTATGGAAAGGTGAAGCCAGGTATTGTTTATGGCCTTATTTATACCTTCCACTCTCCCTGAGGGTTGGGGCCAGTGTGGAATTTCTAGGGGACTTAGAGACAGGTTGAGTAGTGGAAGAGATGAACTTGGGGCCACTGTCTGACAGTATGGAGGAGGACATGCAAAGGATGATCTCAGAGAATGCATAAGCTCTAATAGTGGGACCTCTTATTTGTGGTAGGGAAGGCCCCTGCCCATCCTGAAAGGTATCCACAAATACTAGTAAATATTTGTGTCTACCAACAAGGAGCATATGGTGAAATCTAACTGCTAGTCTAGGGAAGGTAAGTGAACTCTCCTCTGGTGAGGTGGAAATTGGGGAGACAGAGGTTGGGGTTAAGATTTGTCTTTTGGCAGAAATAGCACATCAGTGGCTGAGTGGTGATTAAATGATGGGATTAAAGGCTCTTTGGGTGGCCCCTCTCCTCTGATAGTACAGACTATTTTTATTAAATATACAGTATATCACCACACTATCATTTGCCCTGTTCATGTCCACTACAGTGGAAAATGGCTGCCTGAGTGGAAAGGAGAGCCACTTTAAGGAGTTCCTGTATTAAAAGGGAGTTAATAATTATGTTCTCTTTGGGGTTAAGAAGCCCCTTTTTCTCTGGAATAAGGTGTTGAAATATATTCAGACCCCATGTGTATATTGACTATAAGACTAGAAGCAGATGTGAGAGCCTGGGTAAAAGCAGTTAGTTCTACCTGTTGGAAGTTGTGTGAGGGCTTTGGGATTTCATTTCTGGTACTGGTAGGCTTGTGGGTATAGTTGGATCCCCTTACAGTATAGCATATTGTGCTGTGTAGGGGCCTGGGGACCTTTTTGCAGGTGGCAGTGGAAATATGGGCAAAGGCTCAGGAGAAGGCAGTGTTTCAGAGCAAGAGTGAAGGAGGTCTGCAAGCATGGAGGGTTACTGGGGAGGAGCGAGCATGGCTCATATACAGGGTTATGATCTAATAAGTAAGCGTAGGAAAGCTGTACCCTGGACTGGGGTGAGTTAGGAAGGTGTGATGACTGATTAGGTCCTTGAGTGGGTATACAGTGAGAATGTGTAAGGGGCTGTGAAGTAAACTTTTGTTTGCCTCAGGGACAGGCAGTACCACCATGGCCATGGTCTGGAGGGAGGGTGGCCAGTCTCTGGTGACCATGTCTAGCTGTTTGGAGAAATAAAGCATGGGACATTATATATTCTCTCTTTTAACAGAGTGTGTTGCAAAGGCTTGTCCTTGGTTATTATTTAAAAAGAGATAGAAGCCCTTAT
Organism: Sigmodon hispidus; assembly: GCA_004025045.1. NCBI lineage: Eukaryota > Metazoa > Chordata > Mammalia > Rodentia > Cricetidae > Sigmodon > Sigmodon hispidus. The sequence goes on from PVIH01005630.1 coordinate 89,731, forward strand.
TTGGATCAGGAAGTGCTAGTATAGAGGTGAAGGAAAGAGTAGATTTCAGTGGTTTTATAGGAGAAAGGGTGGATTGGCCATGGATGGCTTCACTAAGTGGCTGAGTAGCAAGGGAGAATTTAAAAATCCATATTTGAAAGAAATTATAAAAGCCCAATAATGTAAACAATTTGCTTTTTGGTTCATGGAATGGGTAGACAAGGAGTTTCTCTATCTTGGTTTGGGGTGTAATTCTCCCTTCTAGTGAGATTGAGAGGCCTAGATAGGTGACCAGTGGTTGTCAGACTTGGGTTTTTTTCTCTGGAGAGTTAAGAAGGTGTCCTGATTAGGGTTCCTGTTGCTGTAACAAAACACCATGGCCAAACAGCAAGCTGGGGAGGAAAGGATTTATTTTGCTTATACTTCAGTATTGCTGTTGATCATCAAAGATAGACAGGAACTCAAATAGGGCAGGAACCTGGAGGCAGGAGTTGATGCAGTAGCCATGAAGGGGCACTACTTACTGGATTGTTCCCCATGGCTTACTGAGCCTGCTTTCTTATAGAACCCAGGACCACCAGCCCAGATATGTCCCCACCCACAATGTGCTGGGCATTCCTTCATCAGTCAGTAATTAAGAAAATAAATGCCTTAGAGCTGGATCAGATGGACACATTTTCTCAACTGAGGTTCCTTCCTTTCAGATAACTGTAGTTCATGTGTCAAGTTGACCTAAGACTAACCAGCACAGAGGTCTCAGGGAGTATTGGAGATTGGTCTGTGGGGAAGGGCTGCATAAGGGGAGGTCATTTACTGGAGAAGGAGACTACATGGTAAATCTAGGTCCTTTTGTGAGGCCAAAGTAGTGAGAGCTGTCTTGAAATTCCTGGGGACAAAACCATTCAGATGAGTGTGTGTGTAGTGCTGGATAAGCATATGGTAAGTTTTGGGTGTATAATACATTCAGGTACTTCCAGTTGAAGGCAAAAGGGGGTTGAGAGGACATTTCTAGGTGGATAGTAAACAATGCATCTTTTTGGGAGGCTGAGACAGGTAAAACTTGCTTTGTGGACTAGGCTGGCCTTGAACTTACAGAGATTAAACTATTCTGTTATTTCAGATATAATTCTACTATATATCTGAAAGACCTAATTAACATGACTAGTCAGTTAAATATATCAGATGGACAGGAGTCTTCAAATACTTCATAGACCTAAAGAATGTGGCATTTAAATGTTTCGTTATTCAGAATTTGACTACTAGAGACTCGATTGCTCCTGGCAGCACTGTTTCTTTTCCTGAGATGATGGTGGGCATCAAAGACACTCCATTTGGAGTATGTCTTCCTTGGTGGATAATGGCCTGTTGGGCAGAGAACTTGCCTCAACTGCTGGCAGTAAACACGATGTCCAATCTGGACGAGCAGGACAAAAGATAAGAGACTGCTGAAACCTGCCAAGACAGGATAAGACAGTTTCTCAAAATTTCCTGCTTTTGAAAAAATTTGTCAGATATCCTAGGCCTGTAGTCAAAAAATTGGATGCTCCAACCTTACAGAAAAGCTGGATATGCCTGTCCAGGCAGCTGTCTGTCTTTGTCTTCTCTTACTAAATTTGTGAAGTTCCTCGCTTGCACTTCCAGCTTACTTAGGTAATATATTTTCCTTCTCAGGTCTTTGATGGGTTGAAGATTAGACAGCTTCAGTTATGATCATTTCCTATCTCAGCTAAAGAGCATTTAGGTACTACATTCGTATTATTCAAGATAGACAGCTTTGGAGTAATTGCCATATCTTGCCACACATCGGTATTCTAAACATTTAATATATGTTTTGTGTTTGTTGTTCTTGTTAGTTGTAGTGTTTTTGATTTTGCTTATATCATTGCTCTTTCCCTCTCCTGGATATTACATAATCATTGTTTCTATTATACATAGTTTTATAGATAGGTTTAGAACTTTCTGTCAAGTAGTACTACTTCCTAATGTCCAAGCATTCAAAGATATAAGCCTATGGGGGGCATTTCTATTCAAACAACCACAATAGGGTACCTTGGACCACTTGCCATTCTATTGGAGAAAGTTGTCTAGGTCTGTGAGAATGTCAAAATTCAAAGTTCTGAATTCAGGCCTGCCAATGGCCATTATCACTGGAGTACTGTAGCCAGAGTTGAGTGGGTAGTTTAATGAGTTTGGTGGGCTGAAGCTCTCTGAGATACAGATTTTTAAGATTACTTTGAAGATAAGCCAAGAGAGAGTCTTTTGAGATAATTTAGAACCCATTTTGAAATTTTGGTTTAAATTTGAAATGACAAGCAGAGCTGGTTGAGAGTCTTATAGCTGTTTGGGGACATTCCCCAGGTTTAAAGAAAATATAAAAATGAAACTGAGGGGGCATCCCCATACCCCTAAGACTAGGGATGGAAGTGGGTATCACAAAATTAATTATATGTGGAGATCCCTGGAACCTCCAGGCTTTGTGATTTAGAGGAGTGAGAAGCTCCTGGACCTTCTAGAGTTTGGTGAGGGTGCTTGTGTTCGACCCAGGCAGTTACCTTGTCCTGTAGATTTTGGGTGTGTGGTTGGTAGTCGACAAATGGCGAAAGGCCTCTCAGCTTGGAGATCAGAGTCTATGAAGAAGTAGTCAGAGGAAGGTGGGTGGGAAGGATCTGGAGGAGAAAAGAAGATTGTGATCAGGCTGGGTTTATGTAGAGCACCAATTGAGTCCCAAAGAACCGAGGTTTCCTCCACAGGGCTTGGACTGTTCACAGTCGAAGAGGACACAGAGAAAAGAGATCTCAGGTTGAAACTGGTGTCTCTTTAACCTCTGTAGTGAGCTCATAGGTGTCTGTTCCCAAAGAAATGAGCCCTTTGAGGGAGGAAGGGGGCTTTCTGCCCAGAGGACCCTAAAAGGGTCCTGAGTTTTGGCACTGGGTGTAAGAAAAATAAGGCAGAGAAGCAAACAAACTGTCTCAACAGAATGCTTTATTGGAATAGTGAGGGCCCTCAGTCTTCCCTTGGGATGAAGGTTGTATGCATTTAGAGAGGCTGGGGGACATGTCTGTGTGAGGGGGATGAGGGGGTTGGCAGGGTGACTTGCTTATGCTACCTGGACATAAATTGTCTCTACAGATGAAACTAAACAGTCAGGGTAGGACTAAGCTTTGTTTGTTTGAGACAGGGTCTCACTATGCATCTCTGACCGTCCTAAAACTCATTCTGTAGACTAGACTAGCCACTAACTCAACAGAAATCCACCTGTCTCTGTCTCCCTAGTACTGGGATTAAAGGTATGGTCCTGGTTTGCTAAACAAATTTTCATAGCTTGGGGCTATTGCCAAATACAGCCTGACACAATTCCTCATGACCTGGGGCTATTATTCAACATTGTTAAAATAGTCACTTAGTTCTTTTTCTGAAACATTGAGATTGATTGCCAGTATGTAATGTATGTAACATTAAACTCATCTTGTTCTCATTGACCTTATAAACTAGTTTTGTTACTGATGTGTGAAGGAAGAAAATTCTTTAAGTAGGATCTAGCATTTTATAGCATCTGCGGACTTCAAAATTTTGTTTGAACTTGAATGAGCCCCAAATATAGAGGGCTTGCCATGTTTCATGTATTAGGTACATGCTGTTCCTTTAATGCCTGTAGGCCAGAAAAGACTGAAAAGCTTTAGAAATTTGTTTTGTTTCTCACCAAAATAACTTCATTTGTTTTCATGCTTCCTTGTCCTTGCTGGGGAGGAGATGAGGAGATGGGGAGACTAGAGAGTGACTGGAGGGGCGGGAGGGCGAAGGGAGTTTGAACAAGGGGATATATGGATAAAAAATGAGACTTTAGTCAAAAGTAAAATAAAAAAAGAACAAAAATATCAAAAACCAATGGGGAAAAAGAAAGCTAATTGAAAAAAGAAAGATTTATAACAATAAAAAAATGTTAAAATAATTGAGTACTCCTAGATTCCTATCCATCCTGTTTTTTAGCATTCACTACTATGGGCGTAATACCTCTCACCTGACATGTTTAGGGACAGAAATATTTTAGACTTTGAGTTTGTTAAGATTTTGGAATATTTTCATATATTAGGAGCCTCTTGAAGAAAAGGTTCAAGTGTAAACACAAAGTTGACTTGCATTTTATATACCTTGTGAGCATGGCCTGCCAGTAATTTTATTAATTTTTAAAAGATATTTTATGTTTATTGTGTGTATGAGAGAGAGAGAGAGAGAGACAGAGAGAGAGAGAGAAAGAGAGAGAGAGAGCGCACACACACACCAGCCTGGTGCTCCTGGAGGCCAGAAGAAAGGATTGGATCTCTTGGAATTTCAGCTTGTGAGCCTTGGGATGTAAGTGCTGAGGACGAAACTCAGGGCTTTTGCAAGAGCAACAAATGCTGTTAATGCTGAGCATCTGCTGGACATCCTCAGAACATTGGTGGGACATTGTGGGCAGCTCTATGAAATACATTTGAAGTGAAGCTGAGTCATGCTCTTGCTGTCTTTTCTTTAGACTTCGTATTTTAACTTCTCAGTTCGCAGCCTTACCTGGTATAGTTTTGCTTATTTATTTTTTCCTCATTTTTGTCCCCACTTCTTTCTTACCTTCTTGCTTCATCTCTTGCTCCTACCCTTCCTTCCTCATACTTCTCCACTCTGCTTATTAATTTTAAATCTTGAGTTGCTCTCATATAACCCTTTTGGCTAGCCTTGGAGATCAAGTGTCCTGATGTGTCCCTTGCCTTACGGCCATAATTTGAATGTGTGGTATAAAAGCTCAGCTTTAGGTACTCAGGCTGTCTTAGTTCTTTTGTGGCCTTTGGGAACATTGTCGGGGCTTTCTTCACAGTTTAAAGAACTGTTCCTCATCCTTAAATAGTCAGCTTCATTTTGGTCCTTGTAAAATAATACATTTATCTCTTTAGCCCCTCAAGGCCGGCCTCTTTCTGGCTCAACATGGCTGTGTTTTTCCTTGCCTATCTTATGTTTGTGATCCATGGAATTTACTTGGTTTCCCCTCTATTACTACTACCACCACTACTATTATTATTATTATTATTATTATTATGTGTGTGTGTGTGTGTGTGTGTGTGTGTGTGTGTGCTGAGAGGACCGCTTTCTGCAGTCAGTTCTCACCTTCCACTTTATGTGGAGTCTAGAGCTCCAGCTCAGTATTGGGAATTGAACTGTGTCATCTGGACAAGCAGCCAGTGCCCTTAACTGCTAAGCCACTTCTCTAGCTCCTACATCTTAAAAAAAAATATTTAAAAAAATTGTGTATGTGTGTGTTCTTGTGTGTATTATGCACTACATTTCTGCTAGTGTTGTCTAGGGCAAGAAGAACAGCACATTGGATCACTGGAACTGGTATGACAGGCAATTGTGGGCTGCCTAATGTGAGTGTTGAGAACGTAAATCTGGTCTTCTGTAAGAGCAGTGATTATTTTTAACCACTGAGCCATCTATTCAGCACCTCATGACAGCACCACTCTTGTTATATGATAAAGTTTGAATCTGAAATGCCCTTCAGAGGTTCATGTGTTTAAACACTTACGTCCCCAGCTTCTGGGGTTGCTTTGGGAAGGTTGTGAAACTCCTGGGATAGAGGGCTGAGTTGGGGGAGAGGCCAAGAGGATTGTAGCCTGGCCTGAATCCAGGCCAGGATCCTCTCTGCTTCCTGAGCCACCAGGATGTGATTAAGCTGTATGACAGACTCCTACTGCCATGAACCACCATGATGAAATGCACCCTCTGGAAGTCTGAGCTCAGATAAAGCTCTCTTCTCTTCAGGTGTATCTGTCAGATACATTGTCACAAAGATGAAGAAAGTAATTACTATACTAAGCACATTTCCTATGAATGTTCCTTTTATTCAATAGGCTGAATGTCTTTATACATTTGGTATCTGTTAACTCAGTTTTCTTCAAAAATTTTATAAGTTACTGGATTATATTTTCCACTTCTCAGTAAAAGAATGAAAAAAAAACCGAGGTTTAATTTTTTTCAGTGATTAGAAGGCAATAAACAGTTTGTACATAGTTGAGATGGAGATGTAGGAAGGCAGATGCAGAAATGATCTCCATCCCGTGCATCTGTCAACTAGAAGATTACTTGGCCAAGAAAGATTCCTGTTTCTGTCCTCATTGTTGTTGATTCCACTAACATTGCTTGATTCTGACAGCACAAGTCTATTATGTAATTTCTACCTCTTGTGATGCTCCTTTGGAGGTTTAAATAACATTGGAATTTGTTTCTAGCCTGAGTTTCTCTGACCTAACTCCCACAAGCATTCTGTAACATGATGATGCTGTTTGCAGTTACCTATGAAAAGACTAACTGAAATGGTGTTTCCTCTTCTGCACCAGTTCACTTAGTGTGTGGCAGGCACATCAGCACCCTGTAGAGTGGATGCTAATTATGAGATTAAGGAGTACTGTTTAAAGTACTAGATTCTAGGTCATAAGAGCTGGATTGGTATGTAGTGGCGTTTAGTTTGTTTCTCTTTGGCCTTTTCAAGTAGAAAAATGTAGTTCATTTTTACAGAGTCTTTAACAAAATTTTGTTTACATCAAATGAGATTATATATACACACATCAGTGAAATTATTGTAAATTTGTTTTGTACTGTGTTAAATGTTGAATACTATTTTGTATTCTTTTCATAGAATTAGATTAGACTGCATTTTAGGGTTAGCTTTTATTTAAGACACAACATTCTTCTCAACATTGGAATTTGTTACAGATTTTAAAATTTTTTATATTCATTGTACAAACAATTATGATGATATTTCTCAGTTTGTCATGTACAAATTTTCTGTTCCCGCTGCAGGTTGCTTTCTTCTTAAATATTCCCTTTTCACTTTCATGTTTTATTGAGTTTTCCACATCTGAGAAAAACAAATTTTTTTGAGTCTGGCTTATCTGACCTAACATTTTCATTTATCTACAAATGACATAAGTTTTTCTTTGTTAACATAAAACTCTCTTGTGTAAGCATACATTTTCTTTATCTATTTGTGTATTTCTGGACACAACTAAACTAGTTCTGTGTACTGTGCTTTGGCTGTTGTGACTGGTGTTGCATGAATGTGTGTGTGCATAACTTTGATGTGCTGACCTAAATGTTCAGTCATGATAGTGCTGGGTCATATGGTCGATCTGCTTTTAGTTTTCCGAGGAACCTCCGTATTGATCTCCGTAGTGCCTGTGGCACTGCACATTCCCACCAACAGTCTATGAGGGTTGTTTTTCTCCCACATTTTTGCCTGTATTTCTGGCTTTTTGATGTTCGCCATCTGACTGGGGTGCATCCTTGGTGTCTAGTTTTGACTTGAATTTCCCTGTGGCTAAGGGTATGGAACTGCCCCCTATATTTCTCAGCCACCTGAGTACTGTCAGTACTACTCGGGGTTCATTCTCCATTGTTGCTGTTTTCCTTTGGGGTTTTGTTGGTTTTTCTGTTTTGTTTTGTTTTTTGGTGTTTTACTCTTTAGATATTCTTGATACTAACCTAGTAGTTTCTTCATTCTGCTGATAGTTTACTTTTCTGTAAAAAGTTTAATTTCATGCATTTTCACTTGTTAGTTTTCCTGTTTCCTAAGCTATCAGGAGCTGTTTCAGAAAGTCTTCACCTGTGCCTATATCTAGAAGTGTTCCCCGTTTTCTTTTGATAGTTTCCCACTTCAGGTGTTATATTAAAGTCTTTTATGCATTTCATGTTGATTTTTATAGCGGGAAGGATGACATCTAGTTTATTCTTCTCCATATGGACACCTAGTTTTCTCAGCGCCATTTATTGACGTGGCTGTCTTCGGCACACAGGCCTTTGGCACCTGTGTTGAAGTGTTAGCGTATGCATGGTCTGTTCTTTGCTGTCGGTGCCCGGGACTGAAGTTGTACCGCTGCCATTCTGGCTTTGCTGCCATAGCTCTGAAGAACTTAGTTGAAACCAGGTATTTTGTTACCCCCAGCAGTGTTCTTTTACATACTTTAAAAGTTACCAAAATCGGGGGCTGGAGAGATGGGTCAGCGGTTAAGAGCACCGTCTGCTCTTCCAGAGGACCCGGGTTCGATTCCCAGCACCCACATGTCAGCTAACAACTGTCTGTAGTTCCAGTTCCAGGCAAACACCAAGGCAAATAAATAAATAAATAAATAAATAAATAAATAAATAAAGTTTAAAAAAAAAAAAAAGTTACCAAGATCAACTACATAGTTGCTATTGGTATCTTTATGGACAGCACTTAAGTTTCTCATTCAGTCACACAAGAAATCTAATTATCATATCCTTAGAAGGAATATATTCACATAGTTATCCTTGTGAAGTTATATTAAGATATATTTCATAACCGCATGTCTATATTTCTAAAATAAAAAGCAAATGAATATAATAAGATACAAGATATATCTTCATCATTTTATTCCTTGAGGTAGTAAATAGATAAATTACAGAGACTTGGGTTTGAGTGCTGTTTTCTTGCTGGCTGTATGACACTGTGTATTATTTTAATATCTCTTATGGCCACTGTAGTCAGATCTTTTTGTGGGGACTGCCAGCTCCTCAGTAGTAACATGGAGACTTATTAATTGTAAAAGCTTAGCCTATCACTTAGGCTTGTTTTAACTAGCTCTTACAACTTAAATTTTTATTTTTGTCAACCTGTGTTTTGTCTTGTGGCTTTATTACCTTTACTTTGTACTGTTCAGGCTGCTTTCTCTTCATCTGGCTGCTGATGACTTCCTCCTCCTCCTTCCCAGTGTCCTGTGTGCCTGGAAATCCTATTGGCCATTCAGCTTTTTATTAAACCAATCAAAATGACACATCTTCACAATATACAAAAAGATTATTGCACAGCAAATCTCTCATTTACAGCTTGAGAACGTAGCACATTTTAGTGAGATTGTTTGGGGATAAGGGAGTTAAAGTTGTGTACAACTGTCATCAGTCCTGTGTGTGACACGCCTAATAAAAGATAAATGCCTGCCCAGTGGGCTCATTGGCACTGGAATAGGAATATCATTTTGTGTGTTTAACTGAAAAGTACTGAACTGACCATTAATTTATTTAAAAATGATCCAAATTAAGATTAATGTGTTTCTGATGATCTGTGGGATGATTATTCCTTTTTTTTTTTTTTTTTTTTTTTATTCCTAGGGCTCCTCGGTTTAAAGGTTTCCAGCAGCAGGACAGTCAGGAGCTTTTGCACCATTTGCTGGATGCTGTGAGGACAGAGGAGACGAAGGTGAGAGTCCAGATGTGTGTGTTTCACATGCTCTCTTTAAGGATATTAACCTGGAGTAGTTCCTATCATTTTAAAGTATAGTAACAAGGCATTTTTATCTATACTTTTGCCTTTCTTCAGTAAGGTTATTTCTTTTATACTTGTGTGGACCTGTTTTTTCTTTTTTGTAATGTCCTTCATCTCTTAAATGAACTCAAAGTAGCTACACTGTTCTAGCTCTGTGCCTGAGCATAGTGGTTGTTTATTGGCTCTAATATGACGTCAGTGAAATTATCTTATTGGGGAATCTTATGTAGATAGTATGGAATTTATCAAAAAAGGTACAAAACATTAAAGATATCAGATACACAGCACATATTCTACATTGCTATGCTTCTAATGTATTCCCTAAAAGTACACAAGTTAGAAACCCAGTCATGGAGCTGGAGAGATGGCTCAGTGGTTAAGAACACTGATTCCTTTTCCAGAGGACATAGGTTCAATTCCCAGCAACCACATGGCACCTCTGAACTGTCTGAAACTCCAGTTCCAGGGGACCCAACACCCTTGGCAAAACACCAATGTATTGTGGTAAAAATTTGTTTTGAGATATGTTTTTAAATAGGGTTTATTTGGAGAAAATAGTTTATAAAATAGAGCCGGTTTTAGGAAAAGATGACAGGATGAGATTGTAGTGTATTGGAGTTTTTTTAAGGAAGATTTTTTATTTCTATGTCGTACGTTTGAACTCTCGGGCAGCTGGAGCGAATTGTGCACTCGGTCGGGGAACTCTCGAGAGAGAATGACGACTTTTTGTTTTGGTCTTTTTTTTTGAAGGTCTATTTTTGGAATTTTTTTTAGTTAATTACGCTTAGCTCGTCTTTCGTTTTATGACGTGATCGTTTATATATATAGTTTTTGATTTCCCGCTACACCCATGTCAATTTAATAAAAATTTGAAAAAAAGAAAAAAGAAAAAGAAACCCAGTTACTGAAGTCACCTGTTAATGGTATTTGCAAATGGGATGAGGGACTAATTAGAGTTGAATAAGGTGTGAGAATGATAAGAGGAGGGGTCCAAGCCAGCACATTTGGACTTGTTGCACCCTAAAATGCCTCCCCCACCATGTCAATCACCAAGACCCTTGTCAGATGCTGTTCTTTTTTTTTAAAAAGATGGACCTTGCTTGCTCTATAGCCCAGGCTGGCCTTGAACTTGAAGCTAGATTTTTGTATTTTGTTATAGAAATAAAAAATAGAATAACTCTTCTCCCTTTCTTACTTATAGCAGTCATTGCTAAGTGTTTGTTGCAGCTGAGGCCTACTTCATTTTCAGAATTATTGTCTAAACATGCACTGTGGGCCACTCTCTTAGATATAGATAACATATTAAACACTTCTCGTTGCTTCAGAGAAAGTACACTTTTTAATCTAGGTAGCAATATGAAATATAGCAATCAAGAATAAACAGCATGCTTCTGTGCTTACAATAGGTGTTACTGAGCAAGTGAGTTCTCCTTCTTTCCTCCCTCCCTCCCTCCCTCACCCCAGGCCCTACAGAAGCTGAGCACGCACTCTTAAAAGCCTAGTTTCTTTGAACTGTAACATTGTACTAATGTCCAGATTTTAGTGAAGAGAGGTAGGGTTTTAATATTTTCTTAGAAATTATTTCAGCACAACAAAGAATAAGTAAAACAGTGTGAGCTGGCTTCCTTACTCACTTACGGGGTCAGCCTTTGGAGCTTCATACCCCCTTTCTTCTTCCTCAACACTCTCTTTTGATTTTGAACCCAGTTACCTTCGGTTAAGATTTTTGTCATGATTTGGCACGGTGTCACATTCTAGTAATTCCAGGTTTCTGGAGGCAAGAGAATAGAGGGTAGTAGGTTCTGAGCAAGCCTAGGCTACATAGTGAGACCTTGTCTCAAAAAACAGCAGTACGAAAGAAAAATTGGTCTCATTTTCTAACACCCTTTCTTGAGTTACGATTTTGTCCAAGGTACCGTTTTTTTGTCTCCTTCCTTTCTGTGAATACTGTTGAACAATTTATTACAGCTCCTGGTGAGACAGCAAAGTCATCTATTATATAGCTTATTCCTTCTGTCTTCCTAGGGATTTGTAGTTATTTTGAATATGTTATTATTTGAATAAGTTGATGGGTAACTGCTACATAATATTATACCTATTTTGTTTAGAGATAAATTAAGAAATTTACAGTTAAATTTTGGAGATATTTACCATTCCCCTTGATCACATTTTCTTATACTTTTATAGTTTTTTTTCTCTGCAAAGGTATGCTTATTATGTGATAGTCATTCATCAATGCAAATTAATTAAATTTTTTATACATTGTTTTTCTCTGTTGTACAGTATTATAAAAACTCAAGCAGTATATATTGTTCTTATTCTGCTATGTAAGGGCCATAGATAGTTTGACAAAATTAAAATGTCATGTCTGTGGATGTATTAAGCCACCTAAGTGGAACAGCTGTGCTGGTGGGTTCCAGTGAGTCTGAAGACAGGAACTGCATTGTCTTGCCTGGGAATGAACAGATGCTAAGTGTGCTGTGGTGTACACGTGCCACCGCCGTGGCTTTCTTGATGGAAGAAAGGCTGCAGCATTATGTCTGCCACCAGAGTCCATGGAGAAATGACTAAAACAGCTGACCTTTCATTCTGTTTCCTTAAAGGCTTTTCTTGTGACTGTAAGGCTGAGGAATGTACTACTGCTAAATTGAATACAATGCTAAAGGGAGCATGTGGTCAAATTATATGTGTTTGTACGTATAGAATACATAATTACATTTACTATAAGTGATTCTTTTATGGGCAGGCTTTTCATCTTCAGATTCATGCTTTCTTTGTCCTTTTTCCTTCTAATTTGAGCTTTCACTAAGATTAGACTTACTATTTTAAAGATACATCATTTTAATGCATTTTGTTGAGCAATATTATGTTAAAGGCAGAATGTCTCAGCTAACCGCACTCTGTCTCATGTGAAGCTGCTCCATTCCTGGCATTTAGGGGCTCGTGCATGCATGTGCCTCTGTGTGTGTGTGCGTGTGTGTTAGAGAGATGACATGGGTTTATTATAGACCCATAGGTGGGGGCTTAAGAGGGAGAGAGCTGTGCTGGCTGAGGAGCCCTGGGGACAGCAGTGCTAGGCAGCCAGCCTCGTTCTTGCCCGGCCTATAGCTTGCATGTAGGGCCTTGTATTTGTCAGGCAGGACTCTACCAAGGGACACTTTCTCAGCTGTCTCGAGTCCTACTGTACTCCATAGAAGTAGTTTGGAACTTTGTTTTTAAGTCTCTGGTGTAATCTGTGACATTATCAGTCTTCCAGTCTTTCTCTTCCCTCCCTCCCTCCTCCTCCTGCCATGGGAGATAGATGACTTTCTGTCTCTCCTAGAATTAATTTTAAAAATTGTATTTTCCTGGAAAATTGCCTACTATATTTTTTCCTAAGTTTCCAAATGTAATTATGTTAGGAAATCTTTTGGGGTTATTTAAATTTCCTTTAACTTTCTTAGTGGCTTCTTTTGTTTAAGTGTTATTAAACTTCCCATTAGTATTTTTATTTGTACTATACCTAAAGAATTAGCTTTGGGTTCATGTATTATTTTTCTCCAGCTTCTATTTTTATTTTCTTTGACGTTTTTTCGGCTACTTTTATTTGGTTTTGACATTCCTTCTCTAAATTTATAATTTGACTATTTAACCCATTTTTTTATTATTTTCAATTTATTTGAATATTCAAGGTGTGGAATTTCTTCTGAACATTGGGAAATATCTTAGATTCTGATATACAGTGTTTTTATTTTCTGTTGAAGCATACCACATTGTGTCTCTTTGGCATTTTTTTTTTAAACAGAATTATGTGTCATTTTCACAGTTTAAAAACCATCTCAGCATCTGGCAAGATGGCTCAGCATTTAAGATCACTGACTATTCTTGGAAAATCAAAGTGGGATTCCCACCTCTCATATTAGGGTGTTTTACAAGGAGCTGTAACTCCAGCCCCAAGGATCCAATGCTTTCTTCTGGATTCCTTTGGTTCATGCAAATACACACATGCCTTACACAGAGGCACATACAAATAAACAATAAATCTTTTTAAAAGTCTATTTCACTCAGTAGAGTTGGGGTGTGTGTGTGTGTGTGTGTGTGTGTGTGTGTGTGTGTGAGTGTGTGTTCGTGTTCCTGTGTTCCCGTGTGTGAGTGCATGTATGTTTCTTCACAGAGGCCCAGAGTTCACCGGGCCTCTGTGAAGAAACATTAAGTTTTTCCTTAATAGTTGCTCACCCTGTATGTTGAAGCAGCGTCTCCTACTGAACCCAGAAGTCATTCTCTCGGCTAGTCCAGCTAGCCAGCTTGCTAGGGATTCTGCCATCAGGAGGCCCCCACACCCACCCTGCCTTTGTGGGAGGTGGGCTTTCTAGAGATTCCTGTTTCTGGTTTTTGTGCTTACCACTGAGCTGACTCCCTTCCCTCTATCTCTTACGCAATAGTTTTATATAATAAAACATGTAATCAAAGTGTAAGGGGAGGGAACTTTGATCTAACCCTTTGAAAGATAACAAGCGGGCTGGAGAGATGGCTCAGAGGTTAAGAGCATCAACTGTTCTTCCAGAGGTCCTGAGTTCAATCCCCAGCAACCACATGCCAGCTCACAACCATCTGTCTTGAGATCTGGTGCCCTCTTCTGGCATAGTGGAGGCAGAATGTTGTATACATGATAAATAAATCTTTAAAAAAAAAAAAAAGAAAGATAACAAGCTTCCTTTTACCCTATGTAGCAATGCAAGTTTCACTTCACAAAATTCATCCTAATTAGAGACCCAGCTAATTGAAGATGATGAATTTGTTGACTTAAATAGGTATTTATTATTGGAATATATAGTTTATTCTGCTTTGAAAGTTTTTTGGGAGATTGAGACATGCCTAACATAGACAGGAAATGTAAAAATAAGGACTATGAGTGTGTGACTCAGTGGTAGAACTCGTAGATAGCATGTGTGAGCCCCAGGTTCAGAGCTCAGCATCACCCATGAACATATGCACATACATAGGTGTAGAAATATAAACCTTGTAATTTACTGTAAGTAGCTAAAGACAGTCATTATTGACAACTGCATGTAATGATTGCCATAATTGTAATTGGGGAAATTCTTGATAGATGTTAGTTGATGGTCTGGATTTTAGGGTGCCTGAGTGTGTGCACTTTCTCTGGAGAGACTGAAGTGACTAGTCTGATAGCTTCTTATATATTACAGCTTCTTCATGGATGAGAAATTTCATGTGATCTGATCTTTTTCCCTTTTCATATTTTTTTTGATAAAGCATGCCAGTTTTGAGAGAGGGGAGGAAAGAGACTCTTACACTAACTCTGAGGAGAAGCTGAACTAATTAGGTTACTTGCTTTTGTAATTGGTAAAAATGCTTTAAATCTGAGAGAAAATCTAAATACAAAGTCGATGCTTGCCTATGAATATTTGAGAGGTTTTAGAGCTTTTTCTTTTGTTTTGAATTTGTTTTATAAGCTGGGTCTCACTCTATAGTTCAAACTGGCCCTACCTTACTCTCTTGTCCCTTCCTCCAGATGCTGAGATTATATAGGCACACTCCATCATGTGCACTAAGAGAGTTTGTTCCTTTGTGGAATTTTAGAACTGAAAGATAGAATACACTTAATGTTTCTAAATGTCTATATGTTAGGGAAATCTCAGTCTCACAGCAAACTTTCAAAACAATAAAATTGCACATCCCAACTATAAGTACCTATTTAAGATTCAAATATTTTATTTTCAGATAGAAACCATAGTGTACCTTGCCATTTAAAAGTCCTTTTTATTGAAAATGGAATCTTTATTAACTGTCACTACGTTTTCTTATCTGTCTTTTACAGAGGATACAAGCTAGCATTCTAAGAGCCTTTAACAACCCAACTACTAAGACTGCTGATGATGAAACCAGAAAAAAAGTCAAAGGTTTGTTGATTCTGTTAAAAAGCACTTATTTATTTATTCATTCATTCATTCATTTTATATATAGTGTTCTGCCTGCAGGCCAGAAGAGGGCTCCAGGTCTCACTGTAGATGGTTGTGAGCCACCATGTGATTGCTGGGAATTGAACTCAGGACCTCTGAAGAGCAGTCACTGCTCTTAACCTCTGAGCTATCTCTCCAAGCCCTGTTAAAAGTACTTTATATAGCAGTATATTAAAAGTTTCTTCCTCTTCACAAGGCTCAGGGAACATTGTAGAGAGGGTGGGTGAGGAAAAGGATAGAGCGCTAGAGAACATTTTCCTTTGGACATGGCCTACCATGCACCTGAACAAACCTGTTGTGAAAACTCATCCTTCTCTGAGTCTATAAATGCTGTTCGTGGTTGTTGGAGTAAGGAGACTTTTTTCAGAGGTCTAGCTGTTGGTAAGATGCCCAGGCATCTGTAAATAGCCAATCTGTACTCATGCTCTTCTAGGAAAGAGGAAGAAGGGGATCGGGGGGAGTGTGAGGGAGGACATCAAAGTGTTATGGAAATAAATATGTTGGAAGACATGTATGAAAATATAATGAGACCTCATATGAAATGAATGTAAGCTAACAATCTACAACAGTTTCTTTACAGAGAAGCAATTGAGCATTATGTGAACCAAGTCCCTAAAAGAGTAACCTTAAAAGGAGAATGCATCTCCCTGGGCTCTGTCCCAGGGGCATGGGGAGGATCATAGGCCCTGCTTAGTGATATCTCTTCTCTTCCAACAGTGTTAGAGATGAGGCCAGACTTTGTGCTGCACCTGCAGTGTTCCTACAATTTCTTCATCCAGGGCACTATGAATGTGTGCATTGCTGTTCTCAGAATTGTAGCATAAGCCTGTCTGGGTGGTTGGAAATGCACACTAGACAACACTACTTTAGTATTACATAGCTTTTTACAAATACAATGTTGTATGATGTTTAAGGCATATGTCCATGTATATTGTAAAGATGCTATTGTGTATTGCTTGAGTCTTGTGGGCAGTGACTGCAGAGGCAGATCATACAGGAAATAATCCTACATCACTCAGTATGTCAGACAGTGCTGTGTGTTTAAGAAGACATTGTGATGCAGGATTTACTTATTGATTAAAAAAATGTCAACAGCAAAATGTCCTGATTTTCCTTTGAGCCCTGTCCTTGTACAGTCTTCATAACCAGATTCTTAAGAATCCTTGCTAGCCTGAGTCTTTCCGTTGTAGGAATTAGATAAAGGGTATCTTTTCTGTTGAGAAAACTAATATTTTGTTACATGTGGGTTGGCTTATAAGAGTCAGAATGATTCAATTAATCCCAACTTCTGAGAGACAACATTCTAGCAAGAGTGTTTTAATGTTGCAGTGAGGAATGCTGTAAGTGTGTCTATGCAGATGGTTCCTCAAGAGTGGATTTGTGACCAGGATGGAATATGGCTTTAGTTACTGTGTTACCAGGCAGGGCAGTCTTGGATACAGCAGAAAGAGCAATATCCTTCTCTTTTAAAGGGAAGGAGGAGGAGGAAGAGAAAAAGAAAACAAAAGAAGCAAGAAATTTCTAGGGCTAGGCATAGAGGCTGCAAATCTATTTGAAACCAGCCTCTTGTAAGTGTCAAGGCTACATACTTAAGACCCTGCCTGTCTTCCCCCAGTATAAGGGGCTGGAGATGCTCAGTGTCTAAGAGCACTTGTCCATCTTGCAGAGGACCTGTGTTCAGTTCCTAGTGTTCACATAGGTGGCTCACAGTCCTCAGTAATTCCAGTTTCAGGGACCCAACACCTTCAGACCTTCATGAATATGGTGTACTTACATACATGTATGCAAAAAAACGCTCATATATTAAACACATAAATCTAAAACAAAAAATGAAAAAGGGACTCCTCTCTAAAAGACAAGTGATGATGGTTTGTGTTGTGATTAACTTGACAGAGCTGGGTGTCTGTCACCGTCTGCTGAAGGACTTGTGACCCATGTGGTAGCTGAGGTGATGGACATGCAAGTATTGCTCAAGGAGGAGCTACTCATGCTTTGTGTTTGCGAAGGGTGTTTAATAGGTGATATCATGTGACTAACAAAGTGGGCGTCAGCAGTTTTCTGATGAAACCATGCTTGAGAATTGAAAATGCTGACTTAGAATCTGTCCGCAAAAAAGAATGCACTGAGGCAGAAAGAACATGTGACAATATATGTGTAATTTTTTCTTAAACTAATATCACATTACAATTCTCACTGATGCCCATACATGGGATCTTGTGAAGGAGACTTGGGAGGTTGTTGAAAGGAGGTTTTGTCTGTGTCATTCCCGTGTTGGATGAATAGACTTACCAATATTAATTTTAAGTTTCTTTTAAGTACTTTTTTTTTCAATTTTCCATATGTAGACTTTTCATACTGACAGATCTCACTGCCTCCTTCCTTGTCATCTCTGTCTGCCTCTCCTTCTCCTTACAAATCCCAAAGACAGTGGCTCTCCTTTTTCTAGAATCTAGTGCTAGCCAGTAGTTCAAAGGTGAAAAGAAAGGCCTCATGAGCTCCTTGATTGATTGATAATGTTGGTCTTGATGCAGTAACTACAGTTGATAGGAGTTGATTCTAATAGTTGCATCACATCTAGGAAATGGCATTTGAAGCCTTTCCCTGTCTTCTGGCTCTTACATACTTCCTGCTCCATCTTCTGCAGTGTGCCCTGCCTTACAGAGAGTGGTGTAAGTGACTTGTGTGAGGATGGGCCACACGGGCTGTATTTCCGTGTCCTGAGGCAGCCGTTTTTGTGTGTGTGTGTGTGTGTGTGTGTGTGTGTGTTCACCACTGTTTATTATAGGGAGGCTGAGAGACATCTACTAGTCTAGAGAAAGCACTTTGCTGCTATACCTAGTTCACCATCAGAAACATGTTCCCCATTTGAGTCTACTACCTCCCCCCTAGAATGTTTGCCTACATTGATGTTTACAGTATCAGGCATTGGTTCACCCCTTTGTGGAGAGGGTATTGAGCTCAATTCAGAGGGCAGTTACATTGCCTTGTTTTAGCTCTAAAGACATTTAGATTCACTGTTTATTTCAGAGACTATTAATAGCAATGCACTTTGCCTGCTCCATTTTGCTCCATGTCTGTCAACATAAGACAAGCCAGTGATGAAGCAAAGCTCGTATAGATGGTGTAGTTTGAATGTACATCCTGTGATAGCTGATTCCTACTTTTAGTGTATATTCTACCTTGAAATACTGTTAATGTGAAGCCATCATTGCTAAAATATACTGTAAGAGGCTGTGTTTTGTTTCTAACTTTTATTTTTGTAGTTAGAAACAAATTTTTTTTGTTTTTGTAGTACTGTTTATAGTACGTGACTATAACTTATAAATAAGTACTCTAACATTCTATTGTAGTTACAGGGTTAAGACTTACTTTCTCAGCCAGGCATAGTGGCACATGCCTTCAATCCCAACACTGACAGAGGCAGGTGAATCTCTGTAAGTTTGAGGCTATCCCAGTCCACATAGTGGGTCCCAGGACAGCCAAAGCTACATAGTGTGGCCCTGTCTCACAAGTAGGTGCAGCTGGAGGACATAGTTTCTCCAGCACGTGCATTGTGACTCTGTTGTGATACTGCCATCTAGTGCATGTTGAGAGCAACAACCCTGGTTTCTGTCCTTAAGTGTCAGTTCTCTTTTTAGTCCCTTGATTTTTTATAATGAGACACTGTATTTCTTTTTTTTTTTTTTAAGATTTATTTATTTATTATGTATACAGAAGAGGTACCAGGTATCATCATAGATGGTTGTGAGCCACCATGTTGTTGCTGGGAATTGAACTCAGGACCTCTAGAAGAACAGTCAATGCTCCCAACCTCTGAGCCATCTCTCCAGCCCCCGAGACACTATTTCTTAATAGTTACTATAGGGGCTGGAGAGATGGCTCAGTGGTTAAGAGCACCGTCTGCTCTTCCAGAGGACCCGGGTTCAATTCCCAGCACCCACGTGGCAGCTAACAACTGTCTGTAGTTCCAGTTCCAGGCAAACACCAAGGCAAATAAATAAATAAAGTTTTAAAAAAAAATAGTTACTATAAAATGTCTATTGGTATTAAAGTATGTCTTCTCTCAGTGCTTTGGATAATGCTTTTAATAATTTTTAACACTTTCTCTGAAGATAGAGGCTTGCAAAGGATAGAAGTTTGAAATCAAGATGAACATTTTTTTTGAGAAAACTTCAAATATCTGTCAGAGCAGAAAGATTAGCCCAGTGTATCTTCTTGTGTGTGTGTGACCTAACTTAAGTACATCTACAGCATACTGTTTGGTCAGTTTCCTCCAATACCCGATTATGTTAAAGCCCATTAGTACAATTTTCTTTTATCTATAAGTATGTCATAAATAAAATAATTTCAATTTTTAGAAGTAATCACCAAGCACATATGTGTGTACGTTCACATGAGTTATGAGTTGTGAATTTTTTAATTCAAAAAGTGGATTTTTTTTTTCAGCCTATGGAAAAGAAGGTGTGAAGATGAACTTCATAGATCGGATCTTTATTGGTGAATTAACCAGCACTGTCATGTGTGAAGAATGTGCAAATGTATGTACCTAGAATTCACTTCATGGGGTATACCTCAATCACATTGTTGTGGTGTATTGTGTTTTATTGGTCAAGTACCACAGTGGTTACCGATAGATATTTGATAAGTTAATAGACTTACTTTCATTAACAATTACCTTTCAATAAAAATAACAACTCAAATTCCCAACATTGGTTCGCACACAAATGAAACCATTTAAAGGATATTAGTGGTATCCCAGAAGTAACTAGTTTTGTGTCTTTCCTTTGAAGACTCTGGGTGCTTGCTCAAGAACACAGGTGGTAATGCTCATAGCACATGTTACTGTCACTGAAGAACATAGAAACATACTGTATGACCACAGTCATGGTTAACATTCCTGTATCGATCAGACAGATAAAGATTACAACAGCCCACATGTTTCTGAGAGTGCATTTTTACCGTAGTCAGCTTGCTATTCAGCTATTCTGACTTAAAACAGCTAGTGATAATGGCAAAGGGGTTTTCTTCCATGTGCAGTCTTAGCAGTCACTTTAAAAACTTAAGAGGTGGCTACATGTAATTCTTATAAAATACATCTCCCACTTCTAAAAAGTAAGCACATTTTAAAATTATTCTAAGTAAATGTGTTTGTTGGTATGATTTTGTTTTTCCTTTGATTATTTGAGGCTGTTCTGACTTCACGTCCCATCCCCGTCCTTGGCCTAGTGGCCTCCCTCCCATGCCAGATTAGCCCATCTGAATATGATCAGACATATCAGCTTCTAGCTTAGATTGAGGGAGAGAGAAAGTTCTGAGAAAATGAGTCACTATCACAGGGCAGTGTCCTAAAATGTGACAATATAAGACTATCACATTTGATTTGGAGTTGGTTTGTTTGTTTGGTCTGTGGTTACCTGATGTTCAAAAGGGGTGTCTGTGTGTATGTATTCTTGACTTAAACTTTGAATTTAGTACTAATTCTTATTTATCTTTAACAACATAAGATATACGTGAATTTTTATAGACTTTCCAACTGCTTTATAAGAAATATTTCTAAAATTGTGACTGAGTATGATAGGTTAAACTTTTATTAGATTTTAATAGGTACAGAGTGTGAAAGTTCAATTTTTCTGCCCTCCCTAGTTCTATAAAAACGGGATTATTACATATTTTTGCCTATGACATTGAAACATAGAAGTGTCTATAACTTTTACTAAGATTTATAGAACTTTAGGCACAGACCCTGATTTCTCTCTTACATAGGTATCTTCTAAAACAGAATTATCCTAAGAAACCAGTCAAACATTATCGTCTCTGCTTTTCTCACTCTCCCCCCCCCCCTCTCTCTCTCTCTCCCCCTCTCTCTTCTTTCCTTCCTTCCTTTCTTTTTGTTTGGGGGGGGTAGAGATGGGATTTTTCAGTCCTGGCTGTCCTAGAACTCACTCTGTAGAGCAGGCTGGCGTCAGGCTCACAGAGATCCACCGGCCCCTACCTCCCAGTGCTGGGACTAAAGTCATGCGCTATCACTGCCCAGCTTTCCGATTTTTTTCTTAACACTTCATATTGTGCTTTAACTTAACATTTTAAGTCACCTGGGAGGCTTGGTTTATTTTGCTCTTTAACAACAGTGTGTATCTGTGTTAGATTTCTAACTCCAGTTCTTAATCTGCTTTTTCTTTTTAAGATCTCCACCATGAAGGATCCCTTCATTGATATTTCACTTCCTATTATAGAAGAAAGGGTAAGGAGAAATAATCATGAAACTCTTGTGAAGAACGTGCATTCATGCATGTATTTAAGCACCTGTTGAACTTACTGTTAGTATCTCAGAGTCATATGATTTACACAGAATTGGGTTAGTGTAGTGTGTTTGATATCAGGTTTATGTACATGTGCACAAAGTGTATGTATTTTCTTACTGGAATTAGATCTCTAAGCTTTGTATATAGTTGGACTTTTTTTTGAACTGCCCGTTCCAGAATATGACCCAGGCTTTATTATTATTATTATTATTATTATTATTATTATAAAAGCTTGGCCTTAGCTTAGGCTTGTTCCAAACTAGCTCTTAAGACTTAAATTAACCCATTTATATTAATCTATATTCTGCCGTGTGGCTCATTGCTTCTCCTTGGTACTGTATGTCCTACTTCCTCCATGTCTGGCCTGTGAATCTCCGGCCTCTCATTCTTTCCCAGAATTTCTATCTCTGCCTGGAATCTAGCCTATCCTCTACCTGCTTAGCTACTGGCCATTCAGCTCTTTTTAAAACCACTCAGAGGGTGCCTTAGGTAAGTGAAGGTAAAACAGAGACACATTTTTATACTTAAAATTTAAAACTGCTAAGAAAAATTACCTTTTCAAAGTGGGTTGGAGAGAAGGCTCAGTAGTTAAGGGTACTGACTGCTTTTCCAGAGGACCTGGGTTCAATTCCAAGAACTCATATGGCTTATGAACTTACAGTTGTCTTATCTTAGTTAAGGTCTCTATTGCTGTGAAGAGACACCATGGCAACTCTTATAAAGCAAACATCTAATTGGGGTTGGCTTACAGTTTCAGAGGTTCAGTCCATTGTCATCATGGCAGGGAGCATGGTGGCATGCAGGTAGACGTGGTGCTGGAGGAATAGCTGAAGAGTCCATCTTGCAGCCAACAGGAAGTTGACTGAGACCTTAGGCAGTATCCTGAGCATAGTAAACCTCAAAGCCCACTTCCACAGTGAACACTTCCTTCAACAAGGTTATACCTACTCCAACAAAGCCATGCCTCCTAATACTGCCACTCCCTATGAGATTATGGGGGCCAATTACATTCAACCCACTGTATTCTTCAACTCCTGGTGCAATTCAAGGGCATCCATCGCCCTCTTCTGGCCTCTGTGGACAATGCATACAAGTGGGGCACAGACATACATGCCAAAAACCACCCATAGTAATAAAATAATTTAACAATTTTTTTAAAGAAAATTATCTTGTCACATTTCTATTAAGTTAGAAATTTTGAAAAGAATATATTTTCTAAAAATGTTTTTTTGTTACATGTGGCATAGGTTTCAAAACCTGTACTTTTGGGAAAAATGAATAAATGTAGAAGTTTACAGGAGACGGACCGAGATCAGAACAATGGCACTGTTACTGTAGAAAATCTCCATCAGCCCAGGCCTGCCAAGATGCATTCCTCACCTAAAGATAAGGCAAGTCAGATAGGGGTGGATGGGCGGGTATTTTTTTATTTTATTTTGAAATTTCCCAAGCATGTTCATAAGTAGAAACAGCAGTCAGTATGTACTACACACACACACCCCACCCCTGTTTCTCAGCTTTACAATGACTAGTTTATGGCTGAACATATTTCCACCATATGTATTTCATCATTTCCATTTTCCCTAGCCCAGGTTATTCTGAAGGCAATCCCAAATATATCATGTACCTCAAAATACATCACTAAAAGTTACTTTTTAGGGGCCTGGAATAGAGCCCTGTGGTAGAGTACTCCAGATGCTCAAATGTTCAACACCCAGAACAACAAAGAAATAAAAAATGAAGATATTCTCTACAAACATTACCAAAGTAGCAGCATATACTTGAAATTGTCAGGAACTCATTAGTAACATCAAACATGCTTTAAATTTTGGATTTATGATCTTAAAAATGGGTCAACAGATTACTATAATGATATATCGTATATTTAATAAAAAATAGTCTGGAATATCAGAGGACAGAGCCTTTTTTGGTTTTCTTGTTTTATTTTGAGTTTTTGTTTGGTTTCATTTTTTCAAGGCAGAGTTTTCTATGTAACAGTCCTTGCTGCCCTGGAACTTGCTCTGTAGACCAGGCTGGCATGGAACTCACAGAGATCCTCCCAAGTGCTGGGACTAATGCCTGAGCTACCACTGACTGGCTGTTAGGCCTTGAACTCACAGAGATCCAGAGGGATCTCTGATTCCTGAATGGTGGGATTAACGGTGTGGGTCACTACTCCTGACCTTCACTGGCTAGACTTTGTAGGTGGCTTGTCCTCTGATATTTCAGACTATTGAATATACAGTATATCCCCACAAATTACAGTTGATTACACTTTTTAAGTCTCCTTATAATCTACAGATTCCCTCCTTTCAATCTATTTACTGAAGCAATGTGATCCTTTTGTTAACAATTTTCTACATCCAACAATAGTTCATTTTGCTATTGAGTTCCCACGGCTCTGACAGGTTCTCTGTGTTACTTCTTCT
This sequence comes from Sigmodon hispidus, assembly GCA_004025045.1. Classification (NCBI taxonomy): domain Eukaryota; kingdom Metazoa; phylum Chordata; class Mammalia; order Rodentia; family Cricetidae; genus Sigmodon; species Sigmodon hispidus. The sequence continues at coordinate 113,708 of PVIH01005630.1, forward strand.
CAGCTACAATTAGATCTAGAAACCAAATTTTAGCTTTGATTGTTTATTTAATTTTCAGCAAGATAACTTCTAGCTAGGTGTGGTTGTACATGCCTGTATTTTTAGCACTCAAGAGGCTGAAGCAGGAGGATCCCAAGTTGAGCTTCATAGCAATTCTGCCCTGGGCTGAAATACAGTAGCAAGATAATCACTGACACTATAAACAAAACAAAATGGGGGGATGGAGCTGGGCATAGGGTGGGAGAGATACTGATCTTTAAGGAGCGGAATAGATTCCCATCATGTAGGGACATATTTTTTGTCTCTATCTTTTCATATTTCTAGCTATTCAAGCATCTTGTCAGTATCTTTTTAGAGACATGTCTGATTGTTAACTATTCTATTAAAATAGAAAGAAATCAATCTGACTTTTTTTTTTTTTAAGGAGAATGCCTTAAAAAAATTATTTCTATATGAAATAATTTGTACTGACTCGGCCAAGTGACATATGAAACTGAAGCTACTCTGTTAGAAATCTACAAAAGATAGAATGTGGGATTTTCTCTTGTTTTATTTTTATCTTATTAGTTCTCTGTCCATCCTGTCTATCCATCTGTCTGTCTGGATGGCTGAGTTTTGTTTGTTTTTCTTAGATAGTCTTGTTGTACTATAATCCTGGCTAACCTGAAATTTGCTTCATGCTCCCAAGTGCTAGGATTACAGGTGTAATCTTAAACCTAGGTTCTCTCATATCTGCCTCACATGGTACTTAGGGTGGTTAATATACTCGACCATGAGCCTTTTTCTAATACTGGAGAATGGAAGTGCTTTGATTGGCACTGTGTGGACTGGAAACAATAGGCACTTCAGGTTCTGATGTGCCCTTCTAAAGCGCTGCCTACCTAGTAAAATATGAGTGTGTAATGACTTTTTTTTAGCTTATGGGGTTTTGTTTTGTTTGGGGTTTTTGGTTGGTTGTTTGGTTAGTTGTTTTGAGTCTCTCTATATAATCCTGACTGTCTTAGAACTTGCTATGTAGAAAAAACTGGCCTCGATCTCAGAGATCCTCCCGTTTCTTTGCCTTTGAAATGCTGGGATTAAAGGAGTGTACCACCACATGGCTATTATTCATCTTTTATTATATGTTCTTTACTAGACCAAATCCATCATGATGGAGATAGATGCCTTATGTCTATATGAAAGGTCTAGGTCTCCCTCTTAGCCCTGTGCTACAGAAGTCCTGTTCGCTTCCTCACACACGGCAACCACTGTTGTTAGTCTCCCAGGTAACAGTTTAACTTTAAATTAGAGCACATTAGTTTGTTGTCTGTTGATTCTCATTTAGGTAGATTTTGAAATGGATCTCAAAAAAATATTTAATAATTGTGGGTGGTTAAATAAGACATAGTGGCATCTGTTTTCAATAAGGTCACAAAATTCTTTTCTCTGAAAAATACTGTCAACTTACAGAATCAACTAAGTCATGACAGAAAACTTTTAAGACAGTTGCCATCTGGAGGAGAGAAAACTGCTGTTACGCATCCGAAGAAGGAAAACGGTGAAGGGGGCCATGTTGCCAGCCTCGTGAGTACAGAGTCATCACTGAACGAAAGCCCCACCGATGGCAGTGAGAAGGAAGCCAGCCCCTCAGAAAGCAGTGCGGATGCTGACAGCGAAGCTTCTGAATCCGAGAGCACATCCAAGCAAGCTATGCTGTTGGGATCCAGTGCTGGTGATTCCTGTGGGCACACAGATCAGCACCTACACCTCTCATTGGCGAGTGCATTGCCACACACCATGGAGACTCACAGTGGTGATGAGAAAATGGCTGGAGCGATTGCAGAACTTCATTTGGGCAGCACTGTCACTGGAAATAGAGATTTTGATGGGGAAAAACAGCCACTAATTGTCTCCAATAATTTGTGTTTTTCAGAGGGAAAACATATGAGGTTTCATAGTGCCCAAAATGCTTTTCAGACTCTTTCTCAAAGCTATGTAACCACTTCTAAAGAATGCTCAGTTCAGTCCTGTCTCTACCAGTTCACATCCATGGAGTTACTTATGGGCAACAATAAGCTGCTCTGTGAGGACTGTACCGAAAAGAGACACAAGTGTCAGAAGGAAAGCAGTTCTGCAGGTGAACAGCTAGCTTTCCTTGTTCTTGGGACCGATGGATTGTAGGTGTCTAGTGGTGTGTAGTTCCTTAGTGAGGTGCTCTAGGAACCTGAGTCCATTGAGCCACTTGGCACAGGCTTTGTCTTACTTCACCTGTCTCTGCACTCAGGACACTGGCGGAGCAAAGTAGATTCCCTGTACATGTTGCAGTAACTGAACAGCAAGAAGTACACGTCTCTGTCTTAAAAATACAAACACATGTATTCTTATCTGAGAGTTTTGAAACTTCTCTAAAATACCCTTAAAACTTACACTAGTAGGATTTGAGATTGCTGGCCTTCACAAATCCCCTCAGATTTGTATTTGAAGTTCTTAAATCTGTCTATGCCATGAATCTAGTGTTTGCTTGATTAAAGAAAAGTGGAAATTCTCACCTGATGAATTTTCAATACATCACTTGAATTAGTGAGTATAAAGAATATTCTCAGTGACTATACTGTTGCTTAGGAGAGGGGGTTAGTAGGCAAAGTGTTTTCTGAAGCTAGTATGAAGACCTGAGTTCTGATCCCCAGCCCCTGTGTGAAAACCAAGTGCAGTAGCACTTGGGAGGCAGACACCAGTGGATAGATCTTTGTGATTACATAATGAGCTTCAGTACAGCCAGGGCTACATACAGAGACCCTGTCTTTAAAAAACATAAAAAAAAAAAAAAAAAAAAAAAAAAAAAAAAAAAAAAAAAAAAAAAACCAAAAAACAAAAAACAGCAGTCTTGGCAATGGTCCATACCTTTAATACCAACACTTCGGAGGCAGAGACAGGTGAATCTGAATTCCAGGCCAGCCTTTTCTACAAAACAAGTTTTAGGACAGCCAGGGCTATATAGAGAAACTCTGTCATGAAGAAAAAAGAAAGAAAGGGAGAGAGAGAGAGAGAGAACTAGTTACCATAAACAAAATCAAGGTGTAGTATTGGTCACTCTACACTGTCAGTTTCTGCCTCCACATGCATGTGCCCAATGTGCATACCCCCCAACACACATGGAAACATACATAAAAATAATTTCTTAATATTTTTAAAACATGTTATAGCTAGGTGTTGTGGCTTATAGCTTTAGTCCCAGCACATGCGGGGGTTGAAGCTAGCCTGGTCTACAGAGTGAGTTCCAGGACAGCCAGAACTACACAGAGAAACTATTTAAAAAGCCACAAAATATGTGATGTAATACTATATAAATAGCTTTTATAAAGATGTCTATCACATTCTAAGTGGAATTTTATGAGTAAATTGGTTTTATTTTATGCAGAAAAAAAAGCTGGAGGAGTTTATACTAATGCCAGGAAGCAACTACTTATATCTGCTGTTCCAGCTATCCTAATTCTCCATCTTAAAAGATTCCACCAGGTAAGAGTCTATTTACTTCACAACAGTCAGTTTCGTGACATGTTTACAGAGCCCCAAATCCTATGGGAAATAGTTAAGCATTTCCTTGAATTAAAAAAGTGAGATGTCTTGCCCTGGGGAGGAAAAAGCTTGATTAACAATATTCCAAGATTTAAGTGGTAGGAACCTCAGTGATGTCTCTAAATGGCATGTGGTCACATGTGTGTTTGGATGGAGACTAAATGTTATTCAGAGGAATGAACAGAGCAAAAAGACAAAGCCCACACAGCCTTTTGAGCTCTCATGGCCAGGCTGAGATGGTGTTTGGGCTGGACAGTGTTGACTAGGGACCAAGCACAAGAAGGCTTTGAGGGAGGCCACAAGACTGCAGGGGTGGAGGGGACAGGACAGACAAGTGGTTTTAGTGTTAAGGAAGATATAGCTTTGTCATTTTAACCTTGTGTCTTGTCCAGTGGGGTTTTGTTTTTCTTTCTGGTGTTTGGTTTGAAACTAGTGTTTTCTGTTTTCGAGGCAGATGCTCTGCCACTGATCTATATCTCCTGTTTTTTGGGGGTTTTTTTTGTTTTGTTTTTTTTTTCTTTCTTTCTTTCTTAAATTAAAGACAGGGTTTTCTGAAGTTGCCCAAGCTAGTCTGGAATATTCTGGATAGCTTGAAATTGCAATCTTCTTGGTCTGGCTCCTAGGTAGCTGGATTATAGGCTATGCTTTCAGCCCTGACTACCTCTTTTCTTTTTCTTTCTTTTTTTAAAAATGACTTTTAATTTCTCCAGAAGAAGAAATAAGATTTTTGTGTAGCCATGGCAGTCCTGGAACTTGTTTTGGAGACCAGGCTGGCCTCAACTCACATAGCTCCATCTGCCTTTGCCTCCTAAGTGTTGATCCACCATTGCCCATAAAAAAAAAAGCTAGAGTTTCTTTGTTTGTTTGTTTTGCATTTTAAAATAAAATTGGTAATCTAAGGACTATGGAGATCTTTCAGTTGGTAAAGTGGTTAGCAAAAGGAGAGGGGGAGAAAGGGAAAATGGGAAGAGTTAGATATTTGTGATTAAAATTCCTTTAATCTCACTACTTGGTGGGGGAAAGGGCATTTTTGTCAGTTCAAGGACAGCCAGAGCTATATAGAGAGGCCTTGTCTCAAACAAACAACGAAAGAACCAAACCAAACCAACCAAACAAAAAGCTCATGATTCTCCATAGCCAAAGTTCTAGAAACAGGCATTTCATTTTAATACCTGGTGGAAGTTCATCTCCACAGACTATGAACAGAGAAAGGCATGCCAGATGCAGAAACTAATTTGTTTTGTATTTGGTACTTGTATCCTCTTTAGAATCAACTTTAAAAACCTATGTACTTCAAGGGAAATAATTATGAATACTTCAGTTCCTTCTTGTTCTAAAGCTGAATGTAACTTTGTTCCCAGGGTTTGGAAATGTTGAGGATGAGTTTCTAAGTAATACCTAACATTTTGTTTCATATCATCTCTAAAATCTTGTTTATCTGTAGTAACTTTAGAGCTGTATTTCAGAACCAGTCACACAACACTTAAAAGCAAACCTCAAACTGAATTGAGATCTTTGTCATAGACATGCCAAATTGATTTTATAACTATGCAGACTGCTCTTAACATCTGCTAAGAAAAATGTTGATCCCAATAGATAGATATAGAGCTCCAGAAGAGGGAATATAAACCTACTTAAGTACAAAATAGTCCCACCCTTTCCAGAAAATTAAATATAAAAATGAGATTTCTTTTTGTAAATGTGCAATCTTAATCTTTAGCAAAGATGCAGAATCATTTAAAGCTAAAGAAAACCTAGACATGCCCTTGAGCCAGCAGAGGGAGTCTGAGGGTAAACTGCCCAGACAGTCAGTAATGGCTATCAGGTGATGTTTGAAATGAAGCATTTCTTAGCAAAAGTACTTTCCTAATTTACCTCATTCCTAAAAACTTGCTGCACTGAAGTTGACACAGATAGACCCAGCATAGCCATTTCTTATTTAGATCAAGCCAAGTGGAAGATTTAGCTAAGCACCTAGTGTCTAGGACATCCAATTTATATTTTATGACTAGGGAGAATCATTCTGTTAAAAGAAAAAGGGCAAATGACTACATACATTATGCTAGATAATTTCTTATCCCCTAGAAAGAGATTCATCCTCTAGGCTTTATAGAAGCCTTTCTATTAGGGAATAGTTTCTCAACAGCCTCAGAGTGATTAGAGAGAAGAGAACACCCTAGTGTGAATAATCTCAGTGCTGGTGTTGGATGCTTATAGAGGTCACCTGGTGAAACAGGAGACAAAGAAATTGAAGATAGGTTGAATAATTATTTCTGGATATGATCTCATAATTTCTTATTGGCTATCATGTGAATGCTTTTGTCTTGATCATCTAGGGTCTGTGGAAATGGCTTAGTTGATAAAGTACCAGGCCATGTAAACATAAACACCTGAGTTTGGACCCTGGAATCCAGGTTTTGTTAAACAAACAAACTTGGCATGCTGGTATAGGCTTTAACTGCCACCTGAGGGTACGCAGAGGCCAGCTGATCAGTCACTGTAGCCTAATTTGTGAGTTCTAAGCCAGTAAGAAACTGTCTCAAAAAGCAAGGTGATGGACAGGTGGTAGTGGTTCACACCTTTAGTCCCAGCACTCGGGAGGCAGAGGCAAGCAGATCTCTTGAGTTCAAGGCTAGCCTGGTCTACAGAGTAAGTTCCAGGACAGCCAAGGCTACATAGAGAAACCTTGCCTGAAAAACAAACAAACAAAAAACAGAGTGATACCTGAGGAACTGACATCTAAGGAATGACACCAGAAGTTGTCCTCTGGCCTACATGTGCACATGCCTATACACATGAACTAGTACACGGACATGAAGGAGCACACACATACCCATCGCCTTTAAAGAAAACGCAGGAATAAAATGTGACAGATATATAGAGAAATTGTTTGCTTGGTATGCAATGAGAAGACCAGTGATGTCAGGAGACCCCTTCATGAAAGGTGGCATCTCTTACCTTGTCTCTGTACATATTCAGACTTAAGTATCTTCTTATTCCATCGGAGCCCATTCGCTTCTAATAGTAGATCTATTTTAAATTATAAAAATTTTATTTTTATTATTTGTGTGTGTGTGTGTGTGTGTGTGTGAGAGAGAGAGAGAGAGAGAGAGAGAGAGAGAGAGAGAGAGAGAGAGAGAGAGGAGGTGAGAGGACAGCTTTAGAAAGCTGGTTCTCTCTTTATTCTTTGATTCCAGGGATCGAGCTGAGGTCATCAGGGTTGCACAGGAAGTACCTTTCCGGCTGAACCATATCACCAGTCCTCCACTGGTTTTATTACCATCACATAATGGAGAGCATATATTTTTCTTTTTTTTTTTTTTGATTATATCTAGGAATATTTATTTATATAAATATATGCATGTACCAACAATTAATTATGAAAGAGGTGGTGAAGAGGAAAGAAAGAACAGAAGCATGTATGGGAAGGAGTAAAGGGAGAAAGGGGAAGGAAGAAATGTCATAATTTTACTAAAGTTGTGGATATTTGTTAGATAATTAATAAATCCTGAAATATCAGAGGCAGCACACAGTCAAATTTGAGGCAGACAGCTCAAGAAATTCCTGATCCTTGAATACAAGGATAAACAGCTGAGAGTCAATCACACACACCTTTAATCCCAGCACAGGGAAAGCAGGAGTGGTGACTTACACTCTTAATCCCATAACTCCACAGACAGAAATGCTTTTGTGAGTTTAAGGCTACATGCCTTAAATCCTAACCTGCATGGGATAGTGTATATAAATGTTCATAGAAACCCATAAGAGACTGAAGCAACTGGCAGAAGCAACAGGCAGAAGAGACCAGGAGTGAGGCTGAGGAAGTTACAAGACGGCTGGGTGAGAACTGACTGTGGTGCTTCCTCTCTGTGATATTTCAGCCTTCCCTCAATATTTGGCTCAGAGTCCTCTTTTCTTTTTTTTTTTTTTCTTCCTTCTTTATTTTGTATTTATCAAAAAAAAAACACAGTAAAAAAATTTAAAATGTGGAAGAGTTAACAATAACTATACAGAGGATAAGAATGATAGGCATGGCTTATCAAGGGAAGAAATACAAATAAGATTGCTACACCTATATTTTCTTTGTGTTCATCTTTCCCTCTGAATTTTTTTTTTTTTCATCCCTGTATATCCTTATTCAAGGTCTCTTCCCCCTCCCAACACATCTGGTCATT
>PVIH01005631.1:0-13908 GCA_004025045.1 Sigmodon hispidus
GAAAAAAAAAAATTCAGAGGGAAAGATGAACACAAAGAAAATATAGGTGTAGCAATCTTATTTGTATTTCTTCCCTTGATAAGCCATGCCTATCATTCTTATCCTCTGTATAGTTATTGTTAACTCTTCCACATTTTAAATTCTTTTTACTGTGTTTTTTTTTTTTGATAAATACAAAATAAAGAAGGAAGAAAAAAAACAAAAAAACAAAAAAACAAAAAAAAAAAGAAGCATTGTTCTAGGGAAGCATTAACAGCCAAAAGCACAGAAATGTGGGGAGCCTGAGGTCCTGTTTGCAGCAAATGTTTTTGTCACAGGACTTTGCTCTCCACCCAGGGTTTGAGCTAAGCCAAGTGGATGGCATCAGAGATGAGCTGATGGCCGCCTCTCACCACCACTGTAAGAATTGCTGTTGAGCATACTGCAGAGACAGACCCGGTGAGTACCACCTTCATTCCTGTCTCAAGCTCCAACCAAACACTCAGAGACAGAGCCCAGGCTGCTCAGGTGCAGAGAACACACAGTTTTGGAACCTGCCACAAAATCAGAACGCTTTGAAGGAATCTACCTTCCGGCAGTAAAGGTCCAGGAATTCCTTCAGTGATAACTGAGAAACAGGATCAAAGCTTCATTTCAAGGATCAAAAGAAAAACAGAACAGGAGAGATGTGATCGGGCTGTCAATGTGATAAAAGGCGCTAATGACATATCTGGGAGACCGAAGCTCCCATTTCTTCCCTAGGGCCCTTGCTGTTCTCCAGGACCTAGCTATTCCTGGAATTCATTAATTAAACCTAATTAGGTCTACCATCCCCGAGGAGGCCTTCCACTGCATGCTCAGGGTTAGCTCCCGGGCTTAGAAGCTGGGGTTTTAATTGTAGATCTTACTCCTATGAGGACTGAGATATCTGAGGACTTCCTGAGGGAACCACAGTGCAGTTAGCTGCAGCCTAAGACAAGAGGTGACTAGAGAGCCACATGCTCATCAGCTCCATTCTCATGAATCAAACAATGAAAGAGCCACACAGAAAAACACCAAGCAAATCCAAAGCCCTCTGAGAAGGGAGGATGGTCCTAGTGTGTGTTCTACACCAGACTGCCCACCGAGGCTCCAAACCCCAGAGAACTGAGGAAGACATCCAAGGCAGCAGCCCATCCACTCCTGCCTCCACATTTGCTGTTTCCCCTTGTCAGCTATTACCCATGCCACCAACTTCACAGATTGTTAAAGCCTCAATTAGTCTAAATAGCATACATTCCACAGTGCTCCCAGTTATGTGTTGGCTACCAACCTTCATTAGTATTAATTAAAGCAACAATGAAACAAAGGGCCCTTGATCAACTACACTGGTTATAAGTGGTTTTTCCCAAACCCAGTTTATACAACACAATTCCCATTGGCTCAAAAACATCTATTTCCAGAGTTTCTGTGAATATGTCAATCATAAAATTCTTTTAAAGATCTACAGACTGCAGAAGAAAGTAGATCAGTGGTGAAAGCCCATGGCATTAATGATTTAATAAAAATAACTCTGACATCACAGGATCCTAGTTGCTACCTCCCATGCCCCTTCTATGTTGTCTTAGGAGGAAAATATAACCACCCAGGTTATGTCTTAGCCAAAAAGATCTTTAATGTTTTAGTGAATTAGATATATATTTACATATATACACACACATATATGTCACAGTGTGCACGTGGAGGTCAGAGGGCAACCACAGGTATCAGTCTTTGATTTCTACCTTTTTGAGATGGGTCCCTTGCTTGTTTCTGTGTATACCAGGTTAGCTGGCCAGTGACCATCTGGGGTGTCTTAATTATATTTCTGTTGATATAAAACCCATCGTCAATGGCAACTAGTGGAAGAGAGAGCTTATTATGGCCTATAGTTTCAGGGAACTCCAACCATCATGGTGGGAGGCATAGCAACAGTGGCAGCCATGATGACAGGAGAGCTCACTCTTCAAATAAAGTAGAAAACAGAGAGTGAACCGGAAGTGGTGCAAGGCTTTAAATCTCAAAACCTGCCTCCAGTGATATACTTCCTCCAGCCAGCCTGTACCTTCTAACACTCTCCAAAGAGCACCATCAAATGCAGAATGAGACACCTGAGATTATGGGGCACTAGTCTCATTCAAGCCACTATACAGACGGTTCTGTCTCTGCCTTGTCTCTACTTAGGAGTGCTGGGACCACAGAATCAGCTACCACAACCTGCTTTGTGTGGGTTCTGGGGATTTGAACTCAGGTCCTCATGCTATCACTTTACCTACTGAACTATCTCCCCAGCAACCTCACCCAAATTATTGTATATATAAATAATTTATGTTTTTAATATATATATATATTCAAGATTTCTTTTCTACTGACTGTAAAAATTTGTTTTACAGGGAAGTCCTCTGTTAAAATACTAATCGTCGGTACATTTTGTTTGAGAATTTTATTGTACTATAGAAAACAAATAAATTAGTGTTGCAAGTTATTTTAAAGTGGTGATGACCAAGCCATTAGCTCTAAGGAAAACTTAGCCACAAAGAATGTGGTAGTAGCCCTGAGCTGTCATTACAGAGCAACTAAATGTACCCAAGGTTGGTGGAGAGCTGCAGACACCCTTGGTGCAGTCCCTTGGCAGGATAACTCTGTCCCTGAAGCTGAGCAGCCTCTGGGCCTGTGCCAGGGGCTCGTGTCAATCTGTCTTGTCAGGTTTTCCTCTTCCATCAAGGTACCAGCTGAAGAACACCTTCATGATGACCACTCACTGGGCTCCAGTCCCGGGAGCACCATCACTTCTGAGACCAGATTCTACTCTCCAGCTGAACACCTGGCTAAGCATTTTCTGCCTGTGATGATCCACACACAGGAGTCAAAGGCAAGGCCCAACTGTAGCAGAGTAATGAGACTGAAGATGAGCTCTGTAATCAGTAACCTGTTTACAGCCACTCAAAGCCCTGTTCCTCCTAGGCAGTTGCATTGGGTGTGGCCAGCCCCAGGTTCTCAGGGCTATGCACAGGATGGCATCAGGACTCAGAAAGCTCTAAACTAATCATGCATGTCATGCCTGTGTATGGCACCTGCATTCTTCCTCTTGGACAGCACCTTTCTCCTCTCAACCTCAGCATCATATCTGGTCACCCCCATACCAGTCCAGCTCTTCCCTACAGGGTCATCAGCCAACAGACTGGGTGGAGTTTTTCTTCCTTTTTTTTTTCCTTCAGGAGATGTCCCTGTCCCACCCCACATGTGCCCCCAGTCCCAGTCTTCACTCAAGGACTATTAACTTCAAATGAGGCTAGGATTTGTAGGCATTAAACATAAAGCTAGAGTACTGTATTCCAGGGGACACAAAGCCAGGCCCTGGGCTACATAGATCCTGCTTGTGTCTGTGTGCAGGCTTCTGCCAGGACAACCTCTACCAGGAAAGGTTAAAGCTTGGCTGGTAATATCCAGTTTTCCACATCGGCTAAAATTCTAAGTGTCATTCTCTATTTCCACAAATGTGTTCAAAGTCTTCATTTGGGAAATCGAATTACGTTAGAAAAGTCTGCTTCCACACAGCCATAGATAAAAGAATGACACATATAGATGTCAACAACAAAATCAAATAGCATTTCCAAACGTCAGCTTTGGGAGTTTTAATGCTTTCTCTATAGCCTGGTTTCCTTCCCCCCAAAAAAAAATATTTCTCATGTGTTGGCTAAATATCATCTTAACTTTGAAGGTTTGGATTAAATGTATTGATTTTTGCAGAAATATATCCTAGGCAGCATATTCCAAGACCTTCTTGTCATCATAGAAAAGATCAGAAATTTTAAAAATACACTCTTATAAAAGAAAAATTATGTTTTGGTTAGATAAATCTTTTAACTGCAAAATATTTTCACAATGATATTCCATTCCATTGCAAACTGCTGTAATGTTTTTTACTGTATTCCAAAGTTTTTGCTTTTATACAATCAGCCGTGTGACCGGGTTTCTATTTCTTTGTGTACTTCCAGGTGAGACTCTGAGGCAGTCTCTGTCCAGGTTCTTTTTTTTTTTTTTTCTCACTCATGCTTAAACAGCATTCAGGGCTTTGTGCTAATCGTTCCCAAAGTGTTATTTTTTATTGAGAAACTGTGTAAAGAACATATGCTGTATTGGTTAATTTGCTTGTCAGTTTGATAGGGTTCTGAATTAGCATGGTAATTAACCTCTGAACATGTCTGCAAGAGATTTTCTAGATTGGATTAATTTAAACAGGACGATCTACCCTGAATTTGAGTGGTACCATTCGTTGGGCTGAGTTAAAAGAACAGTGACAGCCCGGAGAAATGATTCAGTTGATAAGAGCACGTGCTGCTCTTTCAGAGGACCTGAGAAGGAGAGGATTTTAGAAGAAAATACGCCCCCTTTGACTTCACATAGAATCCTGCTTCATGTCTGGTTGATGAGGGTAAACTGGGGCTGCATGGATGCTTCAGCCTCATGCTTTTCAAGGGGAGGTGGTAGGTCCCTGGGGGTGTTGTGTGTGTGCTGAAACCGTGTCTAGAGCGCCTTCTAGCGGGAACATGCAGCATGACCGCTGGCATACAGAGGACCCCAGGCTTCCCTCAGCTCCAACACCAAGGGGGCGGGCGCGCATCACTCTTGATCCTGAAGACTAGGGGGTGAGGCGGGCACTCGTCTCACAACTCAGGTTTTAGCTTACCTTTCATACTTTTTCTAATTTCACATTTGTAAAGAAAAAAAATAAGCTCTTCATAGTCGTTTAGTGTTTGTTCCATTCCTGGTTTTAAAAAAAAAAAAAAAAAAAAATCCTGAGAGTAAAATTCATCAGACAGCGCAGCAGCAAATGCCCTGAGCCACAGCCTGGTTCACAAGGCACTGTGGGAATGGGAAAAGGGAGGAGGGATAAAGGGCCACAAGGCAAGAGTGTTCTCCTCCGGAAGCCAGATCCAGCCCTAGCCCAAGACTTTGAGGTTAGGGGATCACCTGTAAGAGCCGTTAGTGCTGGAGAGACAGGGATACCCAGCTCCAGCCCCAACAATGAGAAGTAGAGGCAAAGAAGGCAGGGTGTCAGCCCCTGAGGCACCCTCTCTACATGTGCCACACTGGGCACCTTCCAGTCAAGGTATCATTCATTCAAGCTCTCTTTGATAGCAACAATTCAAGACAAAACAAAATAATAAAAAGCTCTGGATCGATAGTGGCCTCAAAGGATAGCTCCTAGATTTTTGAGCGTGAGTCTGTTTAGGAGGAAAGGCTTTGTTGGTCTAACCATGTTAGATCTTGAAAGATCAGCCTGGATTTAAGGTAGATACTCTTCCCAGTGAATGTCTTTTTAAGTCAAAGTAAAATGCTGGGGCTGGCCCAGATGTTCAGTGGGTAAAAGTGCATGCCACAGAAACCTCAGACCTGAGATGAGATCCCTATAACCCACATTAAAAAGCCAGATGTGGTAGTACACATCTGTAATTCCAGCAGAAGAATTTTCCAGAAGCTTACCAGCAAGCTACCCTGGAGTATACCATAATGCAGAAATGCCAAGAGAGAGCCTGCCTTAACAGGTTGAAGATGAGACTAGACACCCAAAAGTTGTTCTCTGACATCCACATGCTCCCACAAGACACACAAACACACAAACACACACTTATAAACAAGAAAAAGTAAAAATAAATTAAGAAGAAGAAACAGCAGTTGTGACACACGGCCATTACAGAGAGAAGGCCATATGAAGATAGAGGCAGACCAGGGAGACTGGAAAACAAGCCATGGATTGTACAGGTGGTTGCCAGATTGGCAAGAGCCATGGAGCCAATGCTCCTCCTAAGCCCCAGATGAACTAGCCCTGCTGGTGCCTTGACCTCAGCATCCAGCCTCCAGAGCTGTGCAGCAGTGGGTCTGTGTGGTTGTACATTCCCTGGACCATGGTCATCTGCTACAATTGCTCTAGGGAGCCTGCTCAGTAAAGAAGCAGAGCACTTGGCAAGTGGCACCTGAACTGAAACCAACTTCTAAAGGGCTGTGGGGAGCCATTGCCATGGAAAGGATGAGCAGGACATTCCTGGACAGTAGTGGTAATGTTTGACAGCTGCTGACCAGCCCTTTCATTCCTAGAAAGACTAAGAAAGCTATTGGGGAACATCTGGAATGTCACCTGAACAGCTGTCACCACCCTTTGCGGTGAAAGGCACTAGGTGAGTACCTGCCTTTTTTTACATCCTTCCCTAGAGGTACCTTCACTCCCTAGTTATTCCAGGCCCCTTTCTAAACACTTTATAACCCCCTCCCAGAGACTCTCAGGGTCTTGAAGCAGCTTCAGTTGCTGCAGGCAGGTGATTCTCAGGTGACATTATGGGACAGTCTACTCTTATGGGGAACCAAGCAACATACGCCTCCTGAAGTGTTCAGCCTATACCCTCTCACCTGCAGCTCCACTCAGTCAGCATTTATCTCTGATTTGTTTTTGTTTTTTTTTACACTGAAGGGGTTGAACACAGGATCTTTTGCATGTAACATGCGTGTCCTGCCGTTGAACTACATCCCCAGTCTTTCTGTATGGGCCCAGCTGCCCTTGAACTTGTCCTGTTGTCCACATTGGCCTTGAACTTGCAGTTGCAACCTTCAGACTGCTGGTGTTAGAGGAGCATGCAACCATGAATGTTTTGGCTTTTTCTTTTTAATTAATGAAGCAGACATATTGAGGACTGAGCAGAGATAAGATGGTTGGGTCGGGCAGACCCAGCTGTGTATTTCCAGCCTTGCTTCTCCATCTGGAGATACAGGTGTGGTGGGCAGTGATCAGTACCAGCATACAAAGGCAATCTAAAACACCAAGAGCCAGCCTTGCCCTCCCTGTTGGTCCCTGCCATCCACTGTGACGAGCATGATAACAAAGGCCCATTAAGAAGAACATTCTCTTAATTTACCTGGTTAATTAAGATAGTGTGGTCTGAAAAAAAGAAATAATTCAAGATGACATTTTCAATTTATCAACAATAAAATACAACTTTGAAAACAGTTTCAGGTAATTTGTTGGAAAACTAAATACAATACCACAGTCTGAAAGCATTTTTTTTTTTTTCAGAAAACAAGTGATAGTCAATTAACCAAGCCACATTCCTGAAGGGGTACTCTGTCCTCAAGATGCAAGCTGACTTCTGGAGAAGCCAGCACAGTGGCACAGTGCTCATGACAGGATCTAACACCAGGCTCTACCTTTAGGTTAAACTCCTACCTGTGGAGTCCTGTTTTCAAAGTCCCATGAAGGACGTGACTCCTCCCACACAGCTCTCCAGGAGTCCTCCCTGTCAAAATCCTCATGATGGGAGATGTATCCTTATTTGGCCCAAACCTTTATCTGACATCCACAGGGGAACTGTCAAAGGGTGATCACCACACCACCCCTCTGGAATCTCCCCCAACTCACACCACAACCCCAGCTGTGCCCCCAGTAGGCCCTGGTATGGCTCTAATCATGGACCTGGATGCCTCTGGGTGGTGGCTAGTCAGCCCAGCATGTACAGGGCTCCAGCTAGGCTTAGAAGCAGACCCCTGGCGTTGGTCCTGACCCTGTGCCTTGGCCATCCTCTTTAGCCTTGCTCGGGCTGGCAGTCTTCCTCCAAGTCTGGGCTTGTAGTAGAACAGGCCCATAGGGTTGAGAAAACTGGCTCAAACCAGTTGCCAAGGCCTGCACATAACATACTCCCTTATCAGCAAACTTGGAGTCTGGAGCAACAGAATGTCAGAGGTCCTGATTGTGCTCAGCCAATGAAGGGTGACCGCACAATGTCAGCAGATGGGGACACAGCCTGGGCACTGGGAAGGGGGTATATAAGGCTCTCCCACATTGCTGAATGAATGAGTCTACTGTTTGCTTTTCACATGATTCCCAGGGTCTGAGCCATTGACTCTGTGCTTTCCTTACCCCCTCCCCTGAGGGACCCTGGAAAACAGCACCATGGCTGATTTGGGGCTGTCCGCCTGCTGGTCCAGAAGGAGTATCATATTGTATGCAGAGGTTGGGTATCTTTATTCCATTGCTACCGGCAGTTACCTCAAATGGTAGTTTGAATATAAAATGCACACACACACACACACACACACACACACACACACACACACACACCTCTTCCATGTTTAAACAGTCTCCAGCTGGTGGCACTGTGTTTAGAAGATTGTGAAACAATTATGAAAGGAAATTCTCAATAGAGGAAGTAGACTGCCAGGGGCAGGCCTGACGTCTGTAGCTCACTCCACTTCCCATCTCCCCTCCACTTTCTGATCTTCAGATATGAGTAAGCAGCTGTAGTTACAAACTCTCACCGCCATGGAACTGCTCGCTGCCACGATGAGCCCCTGAAACCATGGGCAAAATAAATCTTTCCTTCCTGAAGTTGTCTCTTTCCAGGCATTTGTTCACAGTGATAGGAAACGTAACTAAAGCAGATAGAGTCAGAACAGAATACATCCGGGCCACTGGGAACCAAGAGTGGGCTGGCTCTGCCGTGATGTGAAGAGGAAAGTTTCAGCCCCAACCCATTCCAGAGAGTGGAGGTCATCCTCAGCAGTGTTTCAGTACAGAACCATAATAGACTCCACACTCTCCCATATTTATACTCTACACACACACATCCATTCACACACTTTGCGTACATACTCTGATCAATTCAGCAGTTACACTCCAATATGCTCACATGATACCTTTGTTTCTCATTTGCCTATATTCACACTTATTTGCATATCCATATGGATGAACATGCTCAGTTCACATCTACATGCCCCCCATATTAGGCCTGTACTCTTATTCACACACACTTATACATTCACAGACACTCGTTTATTCTCTGTATCTATTCATATTCACATTTGTACTGTTATATATTTATTCTCTCTCTTCCTTTCTCTCTCTCCTCCTCTACCCATCTCTATCACTCTGTCTCTGACTCTCTCTCTCTTTCTCTCTCTCTCTCTCTCTGTTCAAAGGTAGGCACTGGAGCTATAGCCTGAAAACAACTTACATAACAGGCTATCTCAGTAGGTGCACTGAGAAAGGGCCAAAGGTGGGTAGGATTTTTCTAGCACATGGGCAGGTTAAAGATAGCAGCCCCCAGTGTGCCCAGCTCAAGGCTGATCATGCCAGGCTGTCTTTAAGGAAACAGGGAACAACCTGCCTTGTTTATACACCTAGAAAATATGTGAGTGGATAAGACTGGTCTGTGGCTTTGCTACACTCCTACCCGCACTGGGCCAGACTAGAGGATTCAATGTGGCAGCTCCCAGGACACGGTGCTAATGAGGCAAGATCCAGGTAGTGCCGCCATGATCAGGGTCAAACACTAGCCTTGAGACCAGGGCAGTGTCCACAAGTTTGGGCTTCCCACCAATAATGGCATTGTCAGGACCAAGAGCTTCAAGGGCCACTTGGTACCCTGACTTTGTAACCTCACTTCTGTGACTTTCACATACTGCAAGCCCTGAAGGGGTCAAATCCTCGGAATGAAGCTAATATCCAAATATCAAAAGGAATGCTAAACTCTATCATAAAATTTCTGAAAGTATGGTACCGTGTGGCTATCAAAACTGAAACCAAAGAAGAATGTATAAATGTGGGGGAAGGGGTTTCCTGTGAGAGAAAGTTTAAAAAAAGAAAGTTACCATAGACCAACACAGCCAAAAGTGCCCCCATTACCTATGTAGGAAGTCCAAGATATGGGAGGGTTAGAGAGAAACAAACACCTATAAAACAGGCAAAAAGTAACAGATAGGAGACCCTCAGAGCCAAGCTCACCACGCTAGCCACGCCCACATTGGGCACCAGAGAATGAATAAGCACAAACTGTGGCTCTGTGTTTTAGTGGGGATTAAAATCATGAGCACTCATCCAGTGCTCTTACTGCAATGAACTCATCCAGAAGACAGAGGCTGAAAACCAGACCCAGGCAAGAAATGCTGCTCAGTGTCTGGGAAAAGTGGGCCAGTGAAAAGAAGAAGCAGGTCCTGCCTCGAGGTGTGTGAAGCAGTCTGCACAAAGTACTGTGGAAGGACAACAGGGCAGAGGTGACCTTTGAACCAGCCTCTGAGGAGAGGGAAGAGGACCCGAGAGGTGGACAGCACAGTGTGAGGGAAGGGGAGGCTCTCTGACAGCAGGAACGGTCGGGCTAAGTATTAGCTTTGACTCTGTAGAGTCACTAATGACTCAGGACCTTCATGAGACCCAGTTCATACTAAATGTCAGGCCAAGCCTCTGTACCTACCTGACATAAAGTGCCTAAATTTACATCCATTGATGGGCTTGAGGCAGTGGTTGGGTTAGGCTCAGCTTTGACAGAAATCCATTATTCTGGAAACTTCTTCAAAGGAAGACAAGCTACATGGCAACCTTACCACATGGAAGTTCTGCCCTGTGTTGCCAGGTAACCTCAGAGTCCAGACATGGTAGTATGGACTAAAGCTACAGTTCTTGGACCACCAAGTTCATCTGGCAAATATTACTGAGCTCCTGGCATATTCCAGGGTACATGTACACAATGACCTAATTCACATTCACTGTAGTTTCCTAGAACTGTCCTATTAAAATACCCCAGACTGGTAGCTACATAACAGTTCAAGAAGCCAGACAACCTGGGCTGGGCTGGCTTTTTCTAGAGACTATAAGAGAAGTGTCCATCTCAGTCTATCTATGTGACTTGTGGACGACTATCTCACCTCTGTGTACATATTTCCATATGAGTATCACACACACATACACACACACACACAGTCGCATCTTCACCAAGAGAGAAGACTCCACCCAGCCCTGGTATAAAGGCACTGCTCAGGAGCTCATTAATGGATGTTGTCAGTAGGGAAGAGGCCTGCTAAAGATCCTCAACAGGATTAGGCTGGCCAGGAGAAATGTGGAGACAAGACAGAACAGAGAAAAAGGCAGGCAGATGAAGTCAGATGCCTGGGCCTCCTACCTCTGTGCCCATCTTTAAAGCTAGGCTCACAGAAGATCCCCTAAGTGGTTTCCAGGCCCCTGTGGTATGGCCTTTCTGAGAAATAAGACCCTTTTGTGGGATACTCATCACAGAGGTGTCTCCAGGTACAATGAGAGGGTCAGGAGGAAGCAAATGGCTGGAAAGGTGTGTCCTGTGTGTAGGATCAACAAATGCTCAGGACAAAGTGCACTTCCCCCAGACAATGCAGTGCTACTGTCAAGGACAGGGCATTTGAAATTAAATGCCCTGAACCTACTCTGCTGCCTTCTCTTCTCAGGCAGGAGTGAGAGATCGTAAATCTTCTCATGCATTTATCATCGCTTCCTGCCGCCCATGTTTCTCTTTCCTCTTCTACCATATTGCAGACACAGCCCTGCTTGTAGACAGACTGTTAATCATCAGGTTTGTACTGCACTGGCGAGTCCTCACATCTTGATGCCAACAACTGAAAATCAGGTCATCGTGGCTCATTCTATATCTTCCTTCTTGGTTGCCCCCATTACCAGTCAGTGAGCTCAGGCACCAGAATACACCAAACAGTGAACAGGTGATGATGTGGCTTCTCCTTGGCACTGACAGAAGTGGCAGGACAGAGGAGGTAGCCTTAACATCATGAGAATGGCGGACATAGTTCAGACTCCAGAATAAAGCCCACCATGGATATCGCATCTCACAAAGGTTTTATAGTACATTACTCATAGAGGCATAAATGGAGATGACACAGCATAGGTCATAGACCAGAGGAGCAATAGGAAACCAAATCTGAAAAATACACCTGCCCTTGGCCTTGGTCCTTCTTACAGTGATTTCCAGCACAATTAATCAACCCAAATACTCATGATGGCATACAGGGTTATGCCAGCCATGGGATATGGATCCAATATGACTGTTGCTGGTAGTAGACCATGGCAAAAGACATTGCTGAGTGAAGATGATCACCCTCGTGCCTCACAATCTGCAGTATGTAAAATGGGGGGGGTGTGGAATAAGAGACTGGAGAGATGATTCGGTTGGTACAATGTTTCCTGCACAAGCATGAAGCCCTGAGTTTGATCTCCCAGAACTCATGTAAAAATGTCAGGCCTGTCAGTGCTGGACAGTGTAAACTGGAGGACCTCTGGGGCGCACTGCCAGGCAATCCAGCAAAGTCAGTAAGCTCCATGTTCGGTGAGAGACCCTACCTCAAAAAATAAGGTAGAGAGAAATTGAGGAAGATGCCCAATGTCAACCTCTGGCCACTGTGCAGATACATATGGGTATATTCACATGCATATACACTTGTGCACACACTAAAAACTGTATTTATATACACTCAACTTGCATACATGATGCCTTGAGAAGTAGATGCTCAGAGAGAGGCATGGACACATGGACTCTTACTTTTCTGTTCTCTGCCATGCTACATGACCAGATACACAAGCACATATTCTCCTCATGATTGGAAGGAAAGAAGCTTCTGTTTCAAAGCACATGTCATGGTAGCCTCCTTGCTCTCAGAACTCAAGTCTCACCTGGGAGATAATGACGTTTAGAGACTCTGGGAGCTAGCAACGATAGACTGTATACCCAGACATGTCCAAACCATACTCCAAATCTCTGTTCCACATTTGAATCTATAGACTGTGTAGGGCACGCTGCCCTCCATAACTGAGTGGCCTCAGCCCAGTGGTCAAAGGAAAACAAAAGCCAATATAGCTGAGGAATAGAGAATTTTATATCCTCTGTGTGTGTGTGTGTGTGAGTGAGTGTGTGTGTGTGTGTGTGTGTGTGTGTGTGTGTGTGTTAGTCCTAATGCATGTCCTGATTCACACAGTAAAAGTGGCTGGGAAAAACAAGTTCTGCATGTAGGTTCCATGGAATTATCAATAATGATATCCTTTGTAAGTAAAGCTTGAGGCCCCTTATCTTGCGCCTCGAGGTCTATGTCCACCTACAGTGTTCACATCACTGCGAGTGCCCTTGTTTCCTCCCCTCATAGCTGTTTGGGAACTGAGTAGTTAATGCATTAGGTCAAGACTTGGGCTTTCAAATGCCACTTAACTTCAGGGAAATCTCTCCCATTCCCTCCCCACCCTGCCAAGTAGGACAGAAGGCTGTGCCTTGGTAGATTGTTAAAGGCACAGCAGTACATTCTGGAACCATAGGTCAAATTGCTTGATTGCAAAGGCTCTTCAAGCCTGAAATAGAATAAGAATCCTTTTGCTTTCAGTGCAGAAGCCAGCAGGCTCTGGAAAGGAGGATCTTGCTCCCCATTCCCTTTCAAGAGCCCACAATCCAGGGACCTAGGGGAAAGCAAGAAGATCTCCCTAGACCACAGACAATCAAACACTATATTTCTTTGCTCCATGAAGAATGGTTCTGGAAACAGAACAGTTTCTGCCTTAGAGAACACCCCCTAAGCCCTGCTTTGAGAAGAAGACCAGAGTTTAGGGGTACTGGGAACACCCTCCAGACAGCACTGCATAAGTCCTACCTCATTCATACATTTTCTAAATCATGTGCTAAGTCCATTTATGCAGACCTGCCTATGTGGGAAGCTATTTACCTCTCTTCTTATCTGAAAGAGTCTACTGGTGTATCCATAGCCAGAGAATGAGTGAAGCCCAGAGGAGTAAATGAACAGCTGAAGAGAGCTGAGCTCACCCACGCCCTGCCTCACTGTTACCTGGGGTGCGGGGCAGTTTCTCTGGCCACATGCTCAAATATGAACATCAAACATAATTACAGCTAGTGATAAAAGCATAGGTTTGAGGCTAAGAATACCTTTGACAACAGGTGAGTTCCTGTTCTCTTGGTCTAAAAGGTTGGGTTAGAGAGTGAGGAGTCTGCACTTAGTGGGGACTGAAGCAGTTTAGAAAGATTAACAGATTGTGAAAAGTTGTGATGGAGGCTGGGCAGTGTGACTGTGCTCAGGGCTGGGCAGTGTGACCGTGCTCCATGGCTGGGC